>VXBP01003218.1:0-49399 GCA_013400115.1 Rhinopomastus cyanomelas | reverse complement strand
GGGGGTTGGACTCGATGATCTCTTGGGTCCCTTCCAACCCCTAACATCCTATGATCCTATGATCCTATGATCCTATGATCCTATGATCCTATGAACAGAAGAAACCAGACAATTTCAGAAAAACAGATAAAGAAAACACATTTGCTTCCAGAGGAGGTGAAAAGTCCACAATTCTACTTTTAAATTTCCATATTTGCATTTGCTATTCTAGCAGAAGATGTGGTAGAGTCTGGAATAGCCAGTGCTTTTATGTATATTCTTTTTAAAAAATTACAGTCCTTCGTGTGTTGTTTCACAAACATATTTGTGCAAAAGTACGTTGAGTGACACATCCTGCTCGCAAATTTCCTACTCGGGAAAATGTTAGTAAANATTGTGTGTCTTTTGAGGCACGTTGTACTTGGGAACGTCAACATCACAGGACAGTTTTCAGGTAGTACTGACACAATGAAATAGTCAAGGGGGATCTCTCNCATCTACATGTTTACTAAAAGCACTTGACTAATCACGTTCTCAGTACCTGTGAGACTAAGAGGAAAGTAGAACTAACTTCTCAGAGCTGATGAAACTCTGGAATTCATAGAATCATAGAATCATTAGGGATTGGAANTCTATTCACTGAGAAGTTGACTTCTTTTTTGGTGACAAACTAAAAAAAAAATTCTCATTTTACAAACCCTGGGAATAATTTTTGTAGGTAAAGTACACAGTCTCTCAATATTTCATCAAAACTTCCTCTACATGTTGTTTTTCCAAATGTTTTGATTGATCCAGCCACTGCCCAGAAGACTCCTCTAACTGATTAAACATGCTGGGATGTCAGATTTTCAATATTAGTTTCTGTTCATTTTCAGTTCTGTTAGCAAAGATAAGGCAGAAGTTACTCACCAGAAATAAGGTCTAGCAATACACGAGACTGGCATTTTTTGAAATGATTTCTCTTCCAGAGCTGCTTTTGACAGTAAAAGGTCTCTCGATCTGTCTCCCAAATCTCCACTTCATGTGTTTGTTTATTTAAGCACTTTGTTTTCTGTCTGGTGCCTGTCATCGTGACTGAATCACATACGTACAGGTGCACACGCAGCTGGAGTTCATGTGCTCAGGATAACTACATGGCAGCACAGTACGCGCCACACGCTGTCATCCAACTCTTTTACCTAATCTAAAGTGGTTGGGCAGCAACGGACTGTGTGGAATATTTTGGAGGAAGGTAAAGTGTTTCACCTTACTGTACCTGGTAAAAGTGTGCAGACATCATGTACAGTGAAATAGTAGAGAAAACGTCTGGGAATGCACCCAAATTGTGCTGCATATGTAACCACAACAGTTCTGTTTTGATTTATTGCTCTAATTTCCTCTCTATCGTGCTTATGTAAATCCACTGTACAGAGATCACAGATCTCNTCAAGGCTCGCCTGGATGCGTTCCTCTGTGATCTGTGTTAGATAGTTTTGAACTGCTCCGGCAGGGGGGTTGGACTCGATGATCTCTTGGGTCCCTTCCAACCCCTAACATCCTATGATCCTATGATCCTATGAACAGAAGAAACCAGACAATTTCAGAAAAACAGATAAAGAAAACACATTTGCTTCCAGAGGAGGTGAAAAGTCCACAATTCTACTTTTAAATTTCCATATTTGCATTTGCTATTCTAGCAGAAGATGTGGTAGAGTCTGGAATAGCCAGTGCTTTTATGTATATTCTTTTTAAAAAATTACGGTCCTTTGTGTGTTGTTTCACAAACATATTTGTGCAAAAGTACGTTGAGTGACACATCCTGCTCGCAAATTTCCTACTCGGGAAAATGTTAGTAAACATCTACATGTTTACTAAAAGCACTTGACTAATCACGTTCTCAGTACCTGTGAGACTAAGAGGAAAGTAGAACTAACTTCTCAGAGCTGATGAAACTCTGGAATTCATAGAATCATAGAATCATTAGGGATTGGAAGGGACCCCAAAAGATCTTCTAGTCCAATTGTGTATTTCTTAACCAGTGGTTCTTACACTGCACTACAAACGAGCTTCACTGGCATGAGCAGTACTTCAAACAAAACATGCACTCAAATGGCATCCGCTGTACTTAGTAGTCATGAGGCATAAATCAACATATTTTAAAAGCTCAATTTTATCCCAGGGTCAACAGTTGCTAATCAAAGACATTTAGAGTTACAATTAAACACTAAAGATACTCAAGTATGCCAAGGTATGGCACACATACCACACTATGCTATGCCTTAGCTGTCTAACTGTGGCTACAGCAGTGTGGTGTTGGAGGGTTTAGATTAGATCAGCCCATCGTAAACAAACGGCAGGGTTTCTCTCCCCTCCTTGGAGGGTGAGCTGTGTAACTTCTCACTAAACAGCTCCACTTACTACTACACCAGTGTCTCCTACTGAAGCTCCCTTCGCATTCCAGACTTCAAAGCAGCAGCATTATACACCATTTACTTTAAAAAGTAATGATCAACCCTTTTTTTCTCTTTAAAACAAATCTTTGTACTAAAGTATTCTGGCCTGAAGTGGAGAATGGATAATGATATGTGAAAATCATGAGGTGCAAGAGGCCTTTCAAGCCAGACCCTCAGTGACAGTAGGGACATTCCCAACATTCCAAAAGACATTTGTTCCTTCACAGCCCTGGAGTCAGAAAGTTTAGAAACCCCACGTTTTTAGCAGTGAAGGAGCCATTAAATAATTTTCAAAAATTCCTAATTTCTATTGATTTATTTAATCTCTTTCAGAAACTTTCACCTCTGAATTCATACAACTAATTACGTTTGACTCTATATTGAGAGTGTGAATGAAAAAAGCAAAAGAAAAATTTTAAAAACCTAGGATACTCTTGAATTTCAGTAACAGATACCTACAACTTCTGTAAATCATCAGGCAATTGTAGAATCACAGAATACTCTCAGAAAAACATCATTTGGTCCATTCTGCACACACAAGTCATAGGGGTTTAGCAGACTTGTAGAGGTTTCCTATCTTCTGCATCACGCAACCATTTACCAGTGTTCTGTGAGTGACAAGAGTGTAGAAGGTACGTGTGGAAGGTACAGTGGTTTATCATATTTAAAGGCACAGGAACATTACACAGAACTATCGGAATCCTAAAGCCACTGAAACAAATAACAAACATTTCCATGGATACTAGTCAAATCTAAATGAAGGGAATGTTATAATTTTGTTTGCAGAGATAACACAGGGACTTTGGTACAGTGCGGGCTTGGTGTTAATATGTTAGTAATGAGCTTGCATTACTAACATATGAATTGCAAAGGAAGCTTTTATTCTTTCTTTAGCAAACCTATGGACTTCTAATTTAATTCAGTGCTTTCCTGATTTTGAATGGTAAACAAGCATGTCAGTGCTGAGTTTTGGGAGTTAGAAGAAGGCACATTTGACCAGTTTTTATTCCCAGCTCCACTCAACACAAAATGTAATTCATTAAGGTCAATGAGGTTTTAAAGAGTCATGAGAAATCTAACTCTGATGGTTTAGAGACTGGGTGTGGTAACATAGTGTGTATCAGTTGTACCAACACAACCTTATGAAGATTTGCCCTGAGAGACTGAAAAAACAGAACCACCTTCACTGGGATCACTGTTACTGGTATTGCCATCAGCTATACGCGCTGTGGAGCAGTTAGCACTCATGGGATAAGTGTGTTCTGCATCCTCATGCCGTGCACAGGACTTCAGTGCAGAACATCAGTAGCAGAGAAGAAGAAAAGAACAACCCTTGAATGAAATTTGTACGAAGCTTCTGGGTGTTCTCCTCTGTGCCTGAGCAGCACTTCGAGTGTGACAGCATTTAGCAGCATTGGACTCGAGTCCCGTCCCTTTCAAACCAGGCTACAGTATAAGCCACATTATGCAAAAGGTGCATACAGCTGGTGGATGTGGTGAGAACACAGCTGTCACCTTGTGTGAGGCTTCAAGGGCCTGAGCATTCAGATACAGCAAGAAGCATCCCAACCTTGCAGAGCCCTGCTAGAAATCACACCTCCCTCAGCTGCTGTGCAAGGCACAGGCACCGCATGGCCCCACAAGGCAGGCAGCCCTGGCTGTCTGACAAGGTTAACAAGCTGTATCTGAAACTTGGGATGCCAGCCTCGGAGAGGAGCCACGCTGATAAACAGCAAACACAGACAGAGTACAGCTCAGGGTGCTAGACAAGGCTGACGGAGACAAAGTGCTAAGACTTAGTGCCAGAGTATTTACAGAGGCTGCAGATTGCATTTCACTACTTTGAGTAAAAGAGTGTGTGTGTACTTATATACATTATACCCTCAGCTGAGGAGGCACTGTATGAATGAGTTACAATTAAGTCCTTTCCTCACCGTATGTTCTTTTACCTAATAAACTGCCTCCAGGTTTGCAATACTGAAATAATCTGTTCTGCATGAAAACAGAAGACAGTGAAGAGTAACATTAGACAGAGCTTTATCTTTTGTTTACCTCCCACCTGATAAACCCTGAATGGTTCTGTTCTCTGCCTTTGATTGTTTTGTCCTCATATTTCCTGCTAAGAGTTTACAAAACAGCATTATTGAACAGGCAGATAAGAAGCACACCTATTTGTTTAATAACATCAAGGGAGAAAAAAGTGCTGGCTCATTCATTTTGTTGTTCAGTTGCTCAGAAGGATCAAAATACCAATTAACTTGCTGGCTTAGAAAATCTTTGATATCCTCACATTTACTGACATTTTGAAACTCTTGTTCATACTTGCCTAATGTCTTTTTGATTATGAACAAAGAAGTGCCAATCTGTTTAGCATTTGACCTGTTTTCTCAAACATTTTTATGTATTCAACTACTTAGCTCCTAAAAACACTTGACTAGTCATGGCTGCAAGTTGAAGAAAAATGTTTCTTCTTCCATTGATAGACTTTTTAAAGCATTGTACTTTTTTTTTTTACAAGAGCAAAGCAGAATTTGTTCAAAATAAAGAATGAACCACGCAAGCAAGAACATCCCCTCTCCCGCCTCCCATCTGAACTCAAGAAGTCTTCTGTGCTCTTGGGCAAATTGCTAAATCTCCCCTCCACTTCCTTTGTTGTGTTCCCTGAAAGAATGACACCAAGTTGGACTAAAAACTTGGGAAGTATCTAACAAGATGTTAAACACAACTTGCCCTTATCTGCAGGAATGGAAAGCTAGTCAGTGCTGTTTTATTACCGTCACTTTTTGAGGTTGTAGTCAAATTCAGTGCATGTGTATGAAAAGACACTAGTGATAATAGGAGGTCCAATTTCCTCTTGATTTGCACTAATTGCAGTGGAGTTAATCTTAGTCCACTTACATGTAAATTGGATAAAAGTTAAGGTTAATAATTCTGCCATAAGCCTCTTCAGGCTGTTGCCTAGATCATAGAATCATAGAATCATTAGGGATNTGGACACAATACTCCAGGTGTGTCAGTGATGATGTTAAATCAGCTACAGAGCAGTGAGACCTTAAAAAAGCTAGTTATGTACAGAAAACAGTTACATATTTTAGAAAAATTTGGGAGAGCTCATGTCTTAAATTACTTCGTTAGTCAAACGACCCCATTGGTTACGCTTACTGGTATATGTATCTCTAGTGTTTTCCTATTCCATATTCATTTAGCATACTGATATATTAGAAATCAGAGACTTTCATAATATTTCTGATGTAGTTTATTTAATGCATGGTTCGCCTTTCAACGTTCATCAGTGCAAGAATGGCAGATTTCCAAGCCTAGACGACAGTTTTATACTACAGCGTTACCACCAGCTCTGGATTTTAGAAAGGCTTGTGAAACTGTTTGTGTCTCTTCTTTATCCAGAACACGATGAGCTCCTGTCTTTTAGCACAGTATGAATGACTTGCTTTCAGTGGACTCATTAAGCCTTCATTGTCTGGACAAGCAATCTCCAGTTCAGAACATAACACTAAAAGCTTGATTTAGCCGTTCAGTACTTGCTCCTGCTCTCGATTAGCTGACTGCTTAGCAGGACTGTTTTCCTTCGTACTGAGTTATAAATCCTACAGATGGGAAAACACTAAATACTGTGCAAAACCACATTTTAAATCTACAGGAAACCATAATGATCATATAAACATACTGTTATCATGCAAACAACATTTCCTGTGTACAGTTTATGATCTTTTCAGGTTGAGAAGAGTATTAAAGCCAGTGATAGCAGCAACGACGAGGGTGAACGGAGATCTGGTTATAATTCATGATATCCCCATGGTAAGTGACTGGAAGAATACAAAGCTACTATGACAAATACTACTAAACATAAAGCTTTTTTATCAGCTCATTCTTCAGCATGTGTACGTTTTTCATATGTTGGCTGAAGGTCACTGACCTTCCAAACCTCTGTATTACCCAAACGTGATGCATAATTCCCACTTGTTGCCTCTACAGAGGGGACCGTGGGAACAGGCTAGCTGCTGAGTCCTAGGTGTTCACAGCGGTTCCGCACTGACTTTTCTCCATCAGAGCTCAGATATGTCTGCTAGCCTCTACCTCGGCTAGTGCTCTTCACTAGAGACCATGCACGTGCAAACCAATGTTCACAGAGCTTTCTGCACTTTAGCATAGAATAAATTTGATGGAATGGAGTTTTAAACCCCAGAACGTTGCAGAAGCCATACCTTTTCACGAACTCTTCAAAGAGGATGCGATGAGAATACCCTTTTTGACGTATTTTGACAGTCTCCAGAATCCCGGTGTATCGCAGCTGCAGCAGAACTCTCTCATGAGAAAATGTCAGCGCTTTTCGGTCATCGTTGGGTTTAATGCAGCGGATAAAGTGAGGCTGTCCAACAACCATTTTGGATAAAAGATCCATGAGGGAATACTGGTGACGGAAATAAAATAGATGTACACATTTGACAAACGACTGTGATGCAAGCACTTAAGCAGCAGGTAGGTGTTTGTAAACAATATGTAAAGCTTGCTTATATCTTAATCTGTAATGTTAATCTTCCTTAGCACTTCGCCAATTTTCAAGCTTTTGCATAAACTACAAAGCCTATTAAAACTTTTCAATTTAACAAAATGACATTAGGCTAGTTCTTATTTCTTACACCGTTCTCTTTAAGTCTCCCAATATCACACTAACGTAGTTGGAGAAGGCCCATAAAAAAATAACAATGAAGAATGTCCTAACTATAACTCTGTGGTAGGTGCAATTGGCCAATCAAATATCCCCAACTGAACAACGAGCTTTCCCACAAAACAGACAATCACAGACAATCACAGAAAATCACGAGGACAGAGCTGTTAGGGTTCAGTCCTCGATCCAGACAGAAGAGTAGATGCATCTGTATCTGTACCACTTGAGGCACATCTCTGTTTAATTAGTTTCTCAGAATCACTGCACAATCACTCTGGGCAATCTATTGAAGTGCTACATTATCATGAGACATCTGAAGCTAAAACTTCCTGCTGAAACTTAAGCCCATTACTTTTTTCCTATCTACCCTGTACATAGAAAACAACTTATTTCATTGCATTGTACACAAAAAGGAAAAAAGTGTAATTACTGTTTTCCAGTGACTCCTCTGAATACTGGTACTTCTGCTCCATCTTCACCTCATTAACCCACTATATGAAAAGTGTTTGCAGCAAAGACACTGAATCTAAAGATTGCTTACAATTCCAAGCTGACTGCTTAGGGACATGATTTAGTTGTGACCTGGCAGTGCTGGGTTAATGGTTGGACCTGATGATCTTAGAAGTGTCTTCCAACCAAACAAGTCCTTTGGTTTGGTTGTGAATCTGGGATTACCCTCACTTTGCTGTGGGCTGCTTCCATATTAAGATGTTCTTTCACACTCACTCCCCTATTGCAATGTTCTTTTAACAGTTCCTACAGAGCCAACATCTGCGTAGTTCTTCGGAAGAGCACTTCAGATGCACACTTGTTTTACTAGACAGGTCTGAATGTGTGTCCTTCCACCCTCCACATTGGAGCAACATCTCAGCATGTATCAGATTCCTCTCCACCTGTCCTTACACTATTTTGCACAACCAAAAACCGGGTATTCCTACCTTGCCTAGCACAGTGCTGTGAAATTCCCCACTCTGCGGTACAAGTGCACACCAAAGACCAACAGCTCCAAACTTTTCCAGCCGGCAGTGACTGGAAAAAAACTCATCCGTCAACACACTCTTGGGTTGGCGTGCAGGTGTTCTGACTCCTAACCTTCAGGTCTAACTTTCTCAAGATGTTTTCCATACCTGTTTGATTGAACTCTCCACGCAGAATATGCGTCGCCCCGAATGGGGTTACTACTGATGAAATGGCAATACGTACGATTCATAATAGCACTTTCAAAAGATTGATCAGTTTTACTTATTAGCACAAATGACAAATCTTAATCTGCAAAGGTAGTCATGCATAAGCCAATGAAAAAATATGAAAGCCTCCAGCATTTTGGATTGAAAGAGTCTAAACTCTAGATTCTCAGTGAAATCTTAAAAGCACAAGTATGAGGAAACAAAACCAAAGGAAATAGGGAATTATATGAGTCTGCAAAGACCTCACAAAAGAATTAAAAAACCTTTTATTATTCCCCTTGATCTCATAATCCCACAAATATTTTAGATGTTTGTATTGTTCTCATGATCAAAACGTTTATTTATAATTTAACTTTTGTACCCTAAAGTAGGAAGCCATAGTTTGCCGCTTCATGTTAGTTGTTTCCTCCGGGTGTCGCATAACCTCCATCGTGTCAACCTGGAAGACAAAACTCAGTCCTCAGAGCTGTTCCCAAAGCACTGTAAAGCCACCCCACCTGACCCCTAAAAGCTGGACGCAGTATTTGTCATGGCAATTCCTGCCTCTGTGAGTGCTTGAGGTAGGAAGGCCGGCTGCTGCTAGATGCTGGCCGTGCACGGATTTCAAGAAGAGCTGTAAGTATTCGGAACGATTTCACACTTGTGTTGTGATGGCGTAACACTCAGCCAGTGAGGCAGCTGCCAAGATGCAATGCCATATGAAGTGATCTCTAAGAGGCATTCCTCTCATCATCTCTGTGATGAGATCCATCATGTCTTATTTTCCACATAAGAGGAGTTACCAATGTTTTAATGACCAGGAAGTAAATTGAGCTGTCTTATTTTGCTCCTATATGGAAAAATCCTGTTGCTGGATAACACATGCCAAAGGCACCACGTTACAAACGAAGTCATCTCAAGTCTTTTCCTTTCTGCTTTTGTAGTTACTGTGAATTACTTACAATTGCCATTTTGATGCAAGAACCTCAGCAGTCTTACGCTGCTGAACCACCACAGCTTCAAATACTGCTTTTTCAGCATTTCAGAAGAGTTCTTTTTAGAGGGTATAAATGGACAGCAAACATATTGCTCCTTGTATATTTGAATTAAGTTGTCAGTACAGCTGTTCTTATCCAAATGAAACCAGAATTTATGAATGGGTATAACCATGGTTACCAATCACAAGCAGATTGTGTTGCTGTATTGCAGCTCAACACAATTAAAGAAAATCAACCAGCATCCTGTTTGCAGGAGCATTAACAACATTTTAGCTTCCACTTGCTTTGCGGCGGTTTACCATCTGCTCTGACCAGGTGGCATTTGGAAAAACCAGATAATGCTGTTGTCAGCACCTGTGCTACACTTCTTGGACTTTGCTCTGTGCAATCATGTCCAACGCTCACTTCTGAACACTGAAAGGAGTTGCTGAAAGTTGCTGAAAGGCTCTCAATAAAGTAACTGTGTCTCTTACCTTCAGGAGATACTTAGGAGACTGCATGCAAAACATAGAGAAAATGAAGCACTGAGTAGTAACAGATCAAGCAAAAGGATTTCATGTTGGGGAAGAAACCAAAAGAAAACTTGTGAAGACAAGATTCAGAATACAGAGGATGCAAAGAGAGATGTCTTTCCATAAGGTTCACCACAAACATTTCAGTAGATTTTTGTAATCTGTGATGTGCTAGTCTGGACTAGTGCCCATGCATCAGCCAGCATCTCTTACACATGAGAAAAAACCAGATGCAGGGTGATTTCAGTTTTAGGGTTGTTAACAAAAACCCCTGTAATACAGCCTAGAAAAAATGCCTTACCAGCTCAGACAACAAATACCTTAAGGGGCTGCCTGACAACGAGAACATCAGTGACCTAGTCATATCAGCAGGCATGTCCATGGAGAAGGGTGTGGGAATGTTTTAGAAGTACCTTGGCAAGACATCTCCTTTATGAGAACTGATATCTATGTCTCTAGAACAGGTCAGGCAGAAGTCAGAAGCCACAGCTGTTACTAGTGACACCAAGTTCAGAACAGCTGGTAACACAGAAAGGTAAAATACAGACAATTTAATCTATAGAACACAAAATCAAGAGCAAGAGCAAAGAGTCTGAAGACTGCACTGAAGACCAGAGGCCCATGAATTTGAGCCTCTAAACTGGACTCTCGTTTGTCTAGAAAATCAGACTGTTTGTGATATTGCCTCTGGAGGTTCAGCACTCGCTGTCTCTCAGTCACATATGGAATATCTGCTGGCTGATAAAGGGTGACTGCCTGCACTGCTCCTTTTGGGCAATAGGTACTCTAAGTATCTCCTTTTCACAGCTGCCTTTCTTCACTAAACCTGTAGGATCTTAGGATCGTTCAGACAGCCACTCTGTCAAATATGGTTTACTACAGCCTGCTGGGTTCAAAAGGATTTTGTTTTGTTTGGGGTTTTTCTGGGGGGAAGGGAGTGAACACACAGAAAGACAGATGGTCAGAAACTCACAGAAGAGACATAATACACTTTTCCTCAGAAAATCGGGGTGAAAACAGTATTGCAAGGTTCCTTTGCTATGGGTGTAGTTGTAAGTTCATATCTTTGCAGTCTGTAAGGACTAGGATCAATTTCCAAATGTTTTTGACAAGAAAAATGTGAAGATTCTAATGGAAAAATCGGACGGGCTCTGAAGGTAGGGAGATGTTCCTGTGAGAACTGTTAGCAGTTTGTCTCTGGTGGACTTGTAAGACTGTGTGTCTGTGAAGCCACGTGGTTTCACGGTAGGGCAGTAATGACATGTACCACAGGAAAAGCTTCATCACAACTGGCTTGGTAGAAAATGACATAATAAGAACATCATGATGTAATCTTGTGTTCTAAACCACTAGCTGATCTTTTCAAACCAAAACAAGGAGTATTTCAACAGCTAAGTCTCATTTTTACGTGACAATAGTAAGGATGTCAAAATACTCTTCTACGACTGCAACTGAAACGGAAAAGAGCTTGACCTACAAAAGACAAACAGCTCCATCCCAAAAAATTGCCTATAATAATCTTGAAACAGAATTTAAAAATGTGTGTATGCGATCATGTCACTGCACGGCAAGAATAATTTCACTGGAAACTATTGCTTTCACGTACTGACCACACCTGCTGCTGGCAAAGCATGAGATACTGTAAATCCAAAAAATATCTCAATGAAAAAAGACAATAAATGAAATTTGTCAGACTTCCAAACAAAAGGGCTACATTTGGGGTTTTTAACAAGTTCTAAACTAATAAATAAAAATATTTTTCCTGACCTTGTATTCATCAAAAGTGTGATATTCTAAGACAGAATTTTTTTCAGCTAGGAAGCATTTTGGTGAACATTTCCTTAACAGTGCCGCACGTATGTACGTGTTTTGTACGCTCCTTCTTTAAATATTTGAAGGGTGAGTAAAGAGCACTTAAACCCTGCTTTCTAACTGTGTTTATTAAAGTTCTGAAAGAGAATGGCTCTGTATCCCAGCTGTATCAATAAAATGCATGCTTAGGAAGTTTGTGCTGCACAGAGCTGGACGAGGAAGACAATGTGTGTATAAGACAAGAAGATTTAAAGGGCCATTATCTGTCTTTCAGTGCTGAAAATGTTTATATCTGAGAGGCGATAAATCTCTAGAATCCACATCTGTATTTGCATGTACAGTGAAGGATACAGATGTGAAGGATATAGATGTCTGAATGACATGTGTTTCCATATCAGTATTTGAACATGAGCTCCTAAAAACACGAGAGGACGAAAAGAAAAAGAAAACCCAGAACATCAAAATTTTGTAGACTTGTGAACAGTTGCTGTTACCACATTCAGTTTTTAAAATCATGGTTTGCTTTGGAGGCAAAAATAACCTTAAACCCTTAACTAGACTAACTGTAACAGTAGTACTCCGGGAGCAGGAAGGGGTTATACCTGCTATTAGCTCGCGGCACAACACTTTTTCTCACAAATTAAGTATATTCAGTTTGCAACACTTTCTATTAACCACCATAAAATTATCTGATCCTTTTGCAATTCTACCCCATGTTTTTATAGCAAAATTCAGCAATATTTGCATGATACAGTTCTTTTTAAAGATTAGTGGGTTTGCTGAGTTGTTCTTTTCTAGTCATCTATCAGTTACAAATGTGCCATTCATTCACTTGTGAGCGGAATAAAACAGGAACTGTTTGGGGATTTTTTAATTTCATTTTATTCTGCCTTTCATATTCTTAAAGACATTATTCAAACCTTACTGAATTAAAGCCAGGCCAAAACTGTTAGAAGAAAACACTGGCCCCGTAGAAATGAAGAGGAATACTGTGATCAGTAAGAATGTAACCCAGATTTCACTCCAAAAGTGTAAAGATTAATCAGTAGTAAATTGAGTCTTCCCTGCATTCCACAACTACAATTGGAAACAGTGCTCCCAGCTGAGATGCACGTTTTCTGAGCTCATTTGAGAAGATGCTCACAACATGCCTCCATCACCTGAGCTGTGTCCATAGTCTCATTGTAATATTGTTTGAGCCACTCTCTTCAAAGCGAACACTACTAACCTTGATGCGCCCAGCACTCAGCTGTGGAGGTAAAGACCTAGACGCTGCTGTCACTCTGGCTCTTGCTTGTGCCAGGTTACCTGTGCAAAAAGAAACAAACATGTCCTGCAAAAGTTGCTCAAGAAGCTTAAGGGAGGAAAATCTCTGTGGTGGAAAATCAGTTTGCACAACAGTACTAAAAATAGCAGAGACCACCGCGTTTCTTCCACACCCCACTCATTACCAGTTGTGCCTACAGAGCATCCAGCAAGGGCATGACAGAATGCAGTGTTGATTTAAAAGGGAGGGAGAAGTCAGCGATAAGGTGCCATGTCACTGACCTTAGCTACTGAGCTGACGAGAACAACCACAACACAAAGGCATACAGCTCAATCACCGGGAATCAATTTCTCTGTGACTCACTGAGAGATTTGAAAGAGAAAAAGACAGCAGAAACAGCCTCTTTTCTATGAAATCATGTGGATCTTGAAGTGTTTAGACAGAATCTTCAAACTCACAACTAATGAAAGAGATGAGAAAATGATAAGATGGTATCTTTCTTGACCTAAGCCCCAATCTCAGTGTCCCTTGGGGTTCTAAAATACTGACTCAGTTCCTCGGGCAAAAGCATATTGTGGTGTCATCTGAAAGACAAGCGCATTTTTTCAAAGGTGCAGTGTGATGACGTGCCCCAACCTCTTTCCTCTGTGCTTGCAGAAAGCCAAAGTCATCACACACCAGCTTCTCAAAATAAAGGCTCAAAGCAGAGCGAGGAAGTGATACGGAACTGTGCATATGCAAGACAGCCCGTGTATTTCAAAGTTTTAGCGAGTCTAGCACAAGATGTCCAAATGTTTTCTCTGGCTGTATCTTCAGAGGCTAAACTGTGATTAATAGCATTGAAAGAACCCTTTGAAGCAGGATTGGTGACATCAAAGCCCTAATCCATGGGTGGCAGGATTTTTATAATGAGTGGGAAGCATTTTAACACATTTCAAAGGATTTACAGCATGAATAAACAATAGGCCTCTGCAGATGTACCACACACCTTTCAGAGCCAGAACACATAAATAAGTGTCCATTTTAATTTAAATGTAAATAAAGTGTTAACACTTCTTTCAGATGCAAAGTGCCTTGTTTGCATTAACTCCAGTGTTTAGCTGTTTGCTTTACAGAAAGCCAGGAACAGTCTTCAGTTTTGTTAAACTACATATATTGCGTAACCGGTAAGGGAGCAGGGTGGGGACAATGAAAACTGAGAGCTGCTGGCCATAATTCCATCAGGTGGCAGAGCAAACTCAGTGCCCACTGAACGCTGAAAGGAACTTTCGCTCTTATTTTACTCCACAGAGAAGTGCCACAAAAGCAATCTGGGGATGAACGCTCCGACACAGCAAGAACACTTTTCAGAACACTAACAACACTCTGTGCGCATTTTAAAAAGTGTTTTTCCGTGAAACTGCTGGCGTTGGGTTGACACGATGCTGCAAAACTGGCACGTCCTTTTTGGATCCAGCAGTGTGTGTCACTCGACAGTCGCAATAACTGCAGGACACAAGATCTGCCCTTGTTTTTGGGAACGCCTTTGGGCTGTACTGTGTGTGTTAGTGATGCGTGCGACCCTGCTTTGAAACACCCGCGCGTCTATGCGCACCCGTGATACGTATGGTGTGTACACGGACCACTCTGAGGTTAAAATGAGGACTTCAATCAGCAAGTAGTTGGTGCAGCAGGTTTTTTTTCTTAGCTGTAATTTTGTTACTTTGGTGTGTTAGAAATGACTCCTCTGTACCTTTTTTGCCTAAAGCAGACAACCTGGAAAGGTTGGTTTTGGCTAGGCTTCCGATCAGAAGTCTGAAGCTTGAAAGCCTTATGCTGGAGTACAGATGACACAACATGGGATAAAAGGGGAGTTGGAAGAAGAAACAAATTTGAATCAGGTTTTTCAAAAAGACCAAACTTTTGATGCATTTTATAACAAATTACAAAGCTCTACTAACCAAAGTAAAATACAGAATTATAAGGCAGTTGCTCAAGGTTCACCACACCTGCTGCTGGCTAATGCAGGTTTCAAGGGTTCAGTCAATGTCCCCGAGTTCTCCCTTAACAACTCATGCAAAACTAACACTGAACTTAACATTTCTGATCTGGCAAAACAACAGCAAAGCCAAACTTTTTATTAATAAAAACATCTTCAATAACATCACAAATGAAAGGAAAAAAACCCAAAGCAGTCACTTCCTACTTAAAAAAAATAATTACTAACTACTGAATTGTAGCGTTAGATGAAACCCTTAGAAAAAACATTATCAAGATTTTCTTTTTCAGACCAAACTCAAAATCATACTTCAAAAAAAGTTGGTGAATTAGCCATCTCAAGTAGCTCAAGGTCAGGAAAATAGCTGCCTATCTAACTAATAAACAGAACAAATGCAGTTTGAAAATCAGTCTGCATGACAGGAAACGTTTCACCCAGGGTTAGCATGGTGTTTGTAGTCAGCAAACATTTGGTACCCGGCCCTGCATTCACTTTTAACTTGCAAGGCCATTCATTACTTTACTCAGCAAAAGTAATTAGATGTTACTGCACCTTGTGAAGAACATCAGTATTTGAAAAATGAACTTTTTTAGATAATATCGTAGCCAATTAAACTGCCGTAGGTTCCTTGAAGATTTAAACTGGTTGAAGGTTAAAAGACTCCACTGTGCTTTTCAGAATCAGAAGATTAGATTTACACCTATTATATTGTCAGCACTTCAGAGAACACACAGGTGGCATCCACGTAACCCTAAATAAAACACTACCTCGATTACAGTCAACTCCATAAAATGTGCCAGAGTTAAGCAAATTCAAACCCTTAAACATCAATTTTTTTAATGTTATTTTTAAGGGAACAGCATCCACAAGGGAGAGGAGAGAATGGTTAAAATTAGGATAATGCTTTGTACATGTGCATGTTTAATTTTATTCACATGCTAATTCAACAGGACTGTTCATCTGAAAAATTCAGGCTCCTACCTATGTGTCTGCTGCATCAGAGACTAAGGTCTCTGGAATTCATTTGTGTCAGTGGTGGAGCCAGTCAGCCCCAGTGTTTCTCTTTTTCCCCCCTCTTCAATAAAGTTAGGAATGTCATTAATGCTTTGAGAACTTTCAGTCATTAAAGTCTGAGCAGTGCCGTGAGCACTTCCAACGGAAAGAGAAGCAGAAAGTAGCAGCGCTCAGTGGCTAAGCTCACTGCTAATGCTCAGGAAAACTTCTTTTGTTTTGAAGCTGTATAGGAGGTCTCGCATCTCTGCAAACATGCTCTTCACCGACGCCTCATTTCAGCTACGTGAGAAAAAGCACAGTGTCAGAGTGTCTCTTCTGCTGTGCAAAGCCAAGCAGCGGAAGCTTTGAAACGAATTCAAGTATTTACACAGCACAGAAAGAAGAATCGTGTTTTCTTTTTTCAGGTTGAACTTTGGAAGCGCTCTCTAGATCCCAGAAAGGACTTGTCAGCATTCCTGGCTTCTCACTTGCATCCCTGGCACTTACTCTCTATGTGATCTGGCCAAATTAATGATCTGCCCAGCCGCTGCCTTTCCAAAGTAATTAGGAAAAGTACGTTCTCTGTCTGGCTGTTCTGATGATACGTAGGGTTCGCCAGTGCTTCGTTACTCTTGGGTGATGGGTTCTATAAGTAGTATCAAGCAAATATGAGTGATATTAGCACTCTATTTATGAACTCATTTTGGCTATGTCTGCAATAGGTCACTCCTCCCAATGTAAGACCACGCCAAAGCATCACATGAAGTTTTGGTACAACATTGAGTTTGTGAAGTGAAATGACCTGCAGAAAAAGCACCCAGTGACAATGTCACCTTACTGTACAAGCTGTACCAGAGATAGCACTACTATACACAGGGTGCACTACAAGCTCTGTCCTTATCCCCATGTATTTTATTAATCTCTTTCATGCTTCTGGCTGAGACAAAGCGGGGTGACTTAGAACACCATGTAGATGCAGTAGACTATGGTCAGAAATGCTACAACACAATCATGTTCCATTGACACGACTTCTAATCACAGCTAAGCACTTGTACTGCAGAAGAGGCAGAGTCAGACAACATCTTTGACATGCACTGATTCTTCTCTCTCTTTCAGCACATTTTATCTAGCCTAAGGAAGTCGACTGCTTATCTCCATAAAGTATTTTCATCTTCCACTACTGTAAGGCTAAGCTTTCATGAGCAGGACTATGAATAAATGCATGTACTTTTTTTATTGGGTACTACTTTGAATCTGGTCACTGACAATCAAAACTCTACTTTTTTGAGTCACCAAAGTAGTTTAAGCTAATCTTGTGCAATAAAAAGCTAAGAATTCAATTGTCTCACATTTCCCACACATTTTACATTCTACAAATTTTACATGAGAATATATTTGTAAAAGTAGTCTGTAGAATACCTCTGTCAATACTTCCAGTGCTGATTCTTCTGAAAAGGGAATCACTTTACTCCCTATTCAGAATAATAAAACATTATAAATAGGATGTCTAAAATCAGATCCATATTACCAAACAGCATCTGATAACCATGAAAACAGGAATAGTGAGACCCACCTGGGAACAGCCTAATTGTGAGTAATTGCCTCGGGAGCAAAAAATATGCCCTTTTTTGCCTCAATGATTTTAAATCAAAAATCCATGCCACAGCAAATTCTGATCCAGATTCTCAATTAGAATTCAATGTTTCTGAAGGAGACACAGATCTTATTTACAGGTGCTTGCTAGACCAGGACTGGAGAACCCGAGTACAAACTCAGCGCTGCCGTGCCTCCCGTTGCATACACTACAGCAGTCACTCCTCAAGGCACACCTGATGGTTACAGCATGCTTGTAGATACCGTTGCTGCTACGTTTCAATGTTGTTTTAACACAGGGGGTTAGCAGACATCTAGTATGCGAGGGAAGACAGGCACAACAGCAGAGATGAAATGAAGGTCAGGCTGTCCTATGCATTCCAAAGTATGTCAATGTACAATGTTGTTAAGAAAGGTCTTAACTTTTATCTCTACCTAGTAAAGAACAGATTGTGTTACATAAGTAGTGTTGAAGATTTTTAAAATCACAACCTTGAGCACTAATGGCTACTTTAAGCAACATGCCAAATCTTCCAGGTACACTGGATCAGAAGTGTAGCCACTTATTGAACTGGGAGTGTGTTCACTGAAATGCAAATATTTCCTGAAATGTCAAAGGGACGCATGTGATCATAGAACACACAAGCAAACCGTAGGTGATTCTCAGAACATCAGAGTCCCAAGACGCAACCCAACTTATAGACCACATGCAAA
This sequence comes from Rhinopomastus cyanomelas, assembly GCA_013400115.1. NCBI lineage: Eukaryota > Metazoa > Chordata > Aves > Bucerotiformes > Rhinopomastidae > Rhinopomastus > Rhinopomastus cyanomelas. Next base: position 31,268 of record VXBP01003218.1, on the reverse strand, counting down.
GCACTAATGCTACATACACATATCTTTCTCTCTCTCTCTCTCTCTCTGTGTGTGTGTCTCTCTCTCCCTATCTATCTACCTAGCCTCATCCAGTGACAGGTTCCCAGGCAAAGGACAAAGGAGGAACACATGGTACTGGAAAAGAATGTGGCAGAAGGGATGTGGATTGCCTGCTTTACAAGCTCTTTATCTGAACACAGCCAGGTGAGCCTAGGTTGGGCAGCTCTGGCCAAACACAGGACTCATGATAGGGGTGGCACGCTAAGTACAGCTGTGAGCTAAACTACATGAAGCTGCATCTAGATAAAGATGGGGAGGGAAAAAAATTGTTTGGAAGAAGCAATTAGAAGTTATAGAATAGATAGCGCTGGAATCTTCCACTGCTTTATGCCCACTAATTTTACTAGTTTTCTTCAGTCAGGTCTGACTAGCTGGAGATCTTACCAACAGTCTGGAGAATGACAGGCTGGCAACAGTCTGATCTGGCCAGTCTCCCAGATGCTGTATTACAGAACAAAGTGCCTCAGCTTTCCACAAATAAACATTTTTAGAAAAGAGCCATTTTTTTTCAGATATGGTCCTCAGTGACTGCCATCCACGTCTTTGGTAATGTACCATGTGGTGCTGTTGCTTGTAATCAACACAGGACAACAAACCTTGGAGTCTCTAGGCAACAGCAGACAGTTCAGAATGCTGCAGTCTCTCTTAGCCAGACAGTAGCCAAGTACCACTTAGCTACTCTCTGTCATGAGTGGCTAAGCACCTCACTATCAACACAAAGTTTTTCATTGTCCCAGCAGATTGTCCCAGGCCTTGCACCAAATCCGAGATTTTCACAGAACTAATTTTCTGTGCAGATTTAATTGTTGAGGAATTCTCCGTTAAACTTCAGCACTAGACAAAATCCCTTTGTTGTACCTACCTCTCTTTAGGATAGAGAACAGAGATGGAAGCATACTTCTGAAAACAAATACAGGCTGACAATGCAATTACCACATAGGCTGGTTCAGCTCTGGTTCCCTTGTTATTGTATGTAACTGATATCCTTTCTTTTGCACGTTATTTAAGGGTTTCCCCACCAAATCATATCTACTTTATCTAGAAAGATGAAAGGTTTATTATGAGGAACATAGTAGTTATCTCAGCATTTTATCTATGCTCCCTCACAAACATGGACAAACTGCAGGCTTTCTAGCAGCTCATACCTCAGCATCTCTGACCATCTCAGGATGGTCCTCAAACAGTGGTAAAAATTCAAGTGTAAAGATGTCACCAAATGCATATGGACTAAAATAGATGAACACTTCCTCTGACCTCACAATCACTATCAGTCTTCTCAGTGGTTAAGACCCTAAGCTAAACAGGGTAAAAAAAGTGTCCAAACCAGTTTTTGACACTTCAAGAGAAAAGTTCTTTTAAAAATCTTAATTTAAGGCTAAACGTGGTTGCAGCACTTTATGAAAGTCCCAGATCACCACACTTTTGACATCTATGCATTGCTAATGTTGACTAGTAATGTAACCAAAGGCTTTTCAACTGAACATTCGCTCCTCTGGATCTCAGCACTTCCAGTCATAGCACAACAGCAGTTATTTTTGTGGTAATTCAAAACACTATTCTAATTTCTATTTGTATCTCTGCACTTATTGAAACAAATACCCATCAATACTAACACTGTGACCTGCAGCTGTCAGCTCAGAAGTAGAAGCTCTTCTGTGTCAAGCCAAGTCAGGTCAGAATAAGGAAGACAAAATGGAATAACAAAAGATATAGCTGGTACTGACCTTTAGAGCTTGTTGCTGAGTGAAGGCATAAAGAATCACATAATAGAATCATAGAATGGTTTGGGTTGGACCTTAAAGATCATCTAGTTCAGGGGTCCTCAAAGTTTTTAAACAGGGGGCTGGTTCACTGTCCCTCAGACAGTGTCAGGGGCTGGGCTATAGTTTGTGCTGCCTGGCTTGTCCTGCCTGGGAGCTGGAGGGAGGGAGGGAGAGATGGGGGAGCCACCCACCTCACTGATGCCACCGGCCCCTCCTCAGCCCTGCCGAGCAGTCAGCAGGAAGTCATCTGTGGCTGCTCGGTTTCCGCCCCCCAACCCCTGGCAGGGGGCATAAATACCAGTGGGCTGCATTGGAGACCCTGGGGGGCCGTATCCGGCCCACGGGCTGGGGTTTGAGGACCCCTGATCTAGTTCCAACTCCTCAGCCACGGGCCAGGACATCTCACACTAGACCAGGTTGCTCAAGGCTTCATCCAACCTGGCCTTGAACACCCCAGGGAGGGGGCATCCACAACTTCACTGGACACCCTGTTCCAGTGTCTCACAGGGTGGTGAGGTGCACTGTAAAGAATTTCCTTCTAATATCTAATATAAATCTACCCTCTTCTAGCTTAAAGCTATTCCCCCTCTCCTACCACTAAAACTTCTTGTGAAAAGCCCTTCCCCAGCTTCGTTATAGGCCCCTTCAGGTACTGGAAGGCCTCTACTAGGTTTCCCCAGAGATTCTTCTTATCTAGGCTGAATAGTTCCAACGTGCAGCCTATTCCCACAAGAGAGGTGCTGTATCATGGAATCATAGAATCATTATGGACTGGAAGGGACCTCAAAAGATCATCCAGTCCAATCCCCCTGACACAGCAGGATCACCTAGACCGAGTCACACAGGAACACATCCGAGCGGGTTTTAAGTGTCTCCATTGAAGGAGACTCCACAATCCCCCTGGGCAGCTCCTTCCAGTGCTCTGTCACCCTCACTGTCAAGAAGTTCCTTCTCATATTTATGTGGAACCTCCTATGTTCCAGCTCACACCCATTACCCCTCATCCTATTACTAGATGACACTGAGAAGAGCCTGGCTCCATCCTCCTGACACCCACCCTTCAGATATAGACATTAATGAGGTCACCCCTCAGTCTCCTCCAAGCTAAAGCTCCCTCAGCTTCTCCTCATAAAGGAGGTGCTCCACTTCCCTCCCTCTGATCATCTTTGTGGTCCTCCTCTGGACCCACTATTTACTAGAAAATAGATAAAAGTACAAATCAGAGTAAGACAGCACATTCTGGATATGAAATACTCTGAAATCAATACACAAAATCCAGCACAGACACAGAGGTTTGTTTTCTGCCAACTACAACCATCTCCGAGATACAGTAACTCCTACTTCATTTATTTTAAACGAGTGGGAAATATAAGTGCATTCTTTGTAAAGGACACACCACAAATATTATGGATATTCAAACTAGCAAGGTTATTTGAATGTTTTCTGCTCTACAATCTCACTAGCAAATTTAAAAATAATTGATCTTCCAGGATTTGATCTGGAGAGCTACTGACTGCTTCCAGTGACATACTCAGCATCTCTACCGTAGTCTGACCTTACAGCACACAGTGCCTGTAGAATCCACCTAGTAAAAGATTCATTAAAACCACTTCTGTATAAGGGTCTCTGAATATTTCTCTATTTAAATTCTGTGTGCTGCACAGTGAGATCTGGCACTCCACTAGTTAATATTACAACCAGTAACAATTTCTCTTTTATTTCCTCCACACAAACACACGTTGAATGTAATTAGCATACAACGAAGTGTTAAGTTTGATTGCTGTTCACTACTGTGAGATATTGTTTGTTACAGGAGTGGGAAGTTAGGCTAGAAATATGAGAGGAGATCCCCTCTCTTCTGAGAGAACGGTAAAGAAAGATTGTTCTGCAGAGAATGGCCTGTTACAAATCAGATCAGCAAGCTCATCAAGATCTGTTCTTAAATTTGATCACTTGTACTTTTTATAAGGTTCCATTTACAAGCATTTGGAAACAAAAACCCCACAGTGCACCCTTTGCCCACTTCCAGTAAAATGTAAACTAGTCAGTCTCCCATTAAAAACAGTGCTTGGGCAACACCCTTGACCAAACATAAACACAGTAAATCTAACGTGACCCTTCCCAGATGTTGTGCCTAGTGCCATGTGCTATCCTAGAGACTCACTCAAACTCTTTACTGATAGGAAGGTATTCTCAAAAGTAAATCATTGTTACGTCTTATTGAAAATTTTAGCAAGACTGACAACTTTGATCTAATAGATGGTGTTGTTTCTAGAGGAGTTCCACTTTTATAGTACTTTAGAGCATCATTTAGATCCTCCTGCTGGCAAGTCTTGTGAGGATCTATGTATTGCATTTGTCCTATAACACAAGACCTTAGGATATGAAGAGAAAGAAACTGAACTGTAAGTTGCTCAGCTGAAAAACCATAAAAAAAGTAATCCAACATTCTACCTCTCAAACTCAGTTAGGCTACATTTAATTTAGTTTGCTGATGTCCCACATCTGCAAGGCAGCAAAGTTCACAATTGTTATGTTGCACAGCTGTGGTTTAAAGCCTCTCTGCACACAACACACTGGCAACAAAGGAAAAGCTAGTAACTGGCCCATATGTTTTTAACATATGGGCCAGTGAGAAATAGAAAAGCCTCTGTGTCTTCAGTGAAAAGACATAGTTGCCATTAACTTGACCCAAATTCTTACAAAGTACAAATTTTGATTGATTTTTAAGTAGAGAGGTTATAATCACATTGGCTTTGTTTCCAGCTCATGTGACTTGGAGTGCCTGTAGTTATCTCTTGGAGGTGAAAACACCACCACATTAGTACCATTATGAAAAAAATTTATCATAGGATAAATTAGCAAAATTTAGACGTATTCTCGTCTTTTGCTCTATTGTGATGTGTAGATGTAAGACAAAAATTCAGCCAAGCCCAAATGAAAACATGCTACCTGTCATTGACCAAGTAAGACGCACAGCAAGCCAAGAGACCTGCCTCTACGTATAGCTGGAGTACTCAGTACGAGTGCGTAGCGACTGGCCTCACAGGTCATGGCTCCACTGAAGCCAGTGTCAAAGCATTGCTGATTTCAAACGGCCAAGACTTCATTCCATGGGCAGCAGTACCTGTCTGCAGGACTGAAATCCAAACAAATTAATTTGTTTTCCACCATTTTTGGTTCTTCATGAGGACACAGATGCTATCCAAGTTTAACAAAAAATTGATGTTGAGACTGTACTCTTGCCAAAAAGGAGTGGTAAGAACCAGTTCCTTAAAGAGCTGCCAAAGGCCCTTGTGTTGTTCTTTAGTGAACATAAAGAATCACGGAATTGCAGAACATTAGGGACTGGGAGATCATCTAGTCCAATTCCCTTGCCAGAGCAGGATCACCTGGAATGAGCCACACAGGAACACATCCAGGAGGGTTTTAAATGTCTCCAGAGAAGGAGACTCCATAACCCCCTTGCTCTGTCATCCGCACTGTTGTGCGGAAGAAGTTCTATTCTCATATTTACATGGAACCTCCTATGTTCCAGCTTACAGAAAGCCTGAAAAGCTTTTCTTTCATGTTCTCTCTCAGCACATGGTCAGTTAGTTGTTTGTTTTATTGATTTCTTTTTAATATGAGACATATACTGCGTACAATAACTTTTTGTCTGAGGGTTGTAAGCATGGCTGAAGACTCAATGGCACAAAGGACATTCACAACAAACCAGTACTAAGGATTGAAAACGACCTTCAGATGGGCTAAGTATAGTTAATTTAGTTTTGACAAAAACAAAGACACTATCCTTCCTTTTGACATCACTCTCCAAACTCTCTGGTGAAGGCTGAGAAAGTTTTCACCACAATTCTCACAGACAGATTATATTTTAAAATCCAGACACCGTGAACAAGGAATGTTTATTAGCAATGGATCATATATAGGTGCTACAACACCTTGTGAGCAATACCCACTGCTGCCAAAACAAGAGGACATGACCTTTCTGTAGCAGTAACAGCTCTCAGCTCTGTATTTACTCTGTGCAGACAAGCCCAGCCCCTATAGATTCTCAGAGACAGGACAGGGAAGTTTCCCAGCGTCCCTACACTGGTGATGGAGAAGATAGATGATTTCTCCTTTCCTCTCTTTAAGGCAGCAACTCTAGCAAGGACATGAGAGCAGAACAATCCTAACAAAAGCTCTAAAGGTCTGTGGGTCCTAGAAAGGAAAATGTCTGCAGAGACTGTGTTTCAAGAGTAGAGATTCATGCTGTGTTTCAGCTTTTCTGAGAAGACAGAGCCCCTCTGGCACAACTCCCGATCCCACCAGTGTGATCTAGTCACCTGGAGAATATAAGAGAAGAGGTAGGAAAAGTGGAAGTGAGAGCTGCAGTTTTGAAAAGCCCCTGTGGTGTGTTGCCCAAACAATCAGATGGTAGAATCATAGAATCACAGAATCATTAGGGATTGGAGGGGACCTCAAAAGATCATCTAGTCCAATCCCCCTGACACAGCAGGATCACCTAGACCAAGTCACACAGTCAGTCAGGGTTAGAAGGGACCACAGGATCATCCAGATCCAACTCCCCTGCCATGGGCAGGGACACCCCACCCTAGATCAGGCTGGGCAGAGCCTCATCCAGCCTGGCCTTAAACACCTCCAAGGACAGGGCCTCCACCACCTCCCTGGGCAACCCATTCCAGGCTCTCACCACTCTCACACTGAAGAACTTCCTCCTTACATCCACTCTAAGTCTACCCATCTCCAGCTTTGCTCCATTCCCCCTAGTCCTGTCACTACCTGACATCCTAAAACATCCCTCCCCAGCCTTTTTGTAGGCCCCCTTCAGATACTGGAAGCCCACAATAAGGTCACCTCGGAGCCTCCTCTTGTCCAGACTGAACAGCCTCAACTTTCTCAGTTTGGCCTCAACTTAAAGGTGGTCGAGGCTCTATAAGTCTTGAATAGAATGACTGACTCAAGTGGTCTGACTCCTCGCTGATGCCACCCTGGCTCTCCTAATTTTTGCAATAACAGCCCCCTTCTCTTACAAGAGGACTCCAGGTCACACGATTCTTTTTCTCACTGATGCTATAGCTGTAACAGTGATAAACTGAAACTTGAATGCACATTCAACTCCAGTAATGGCAACTTTTCATTTTTCAAATGTTCTACTCCTTTCTTGCATCTGGAGTAAAGTCTATTTTAGCTTCCGAATGTACAGAATTCTTAGCACAAGCAGATGCGTCTGTAGAAAAAAAAAATAGAAGCAAGTGGGAGGATTTATAGATTAACCAACAATATGTTCATTGACTTTGGAGGTTTCAGGTCCCTAGAAGACGCAAACAGATCCCATAATGTGCCAGAAGTACCTTCAGTGTTTTTCCACTGAAAGGTGAGAAAACACGCTGTGCACACGCCACAAAATCAGCGCCAGAACGTGTAAGCTCTGTGTCTCATTGCTATAATTGTGCGCCCTCTTATACATTTGTAATAGAAACTTATGGTTATTTAATGCCTTGCTGTTCATTTCTGGCCCTTTAAACTACAGTCTGCTACTGTGAAATAGAAGCATTTGTTAAGAGGGGATAAGTATACTTGATAAATTACAGGGATTAACATGATCTTAAATTAGTGAAATAATTTAGCCTTTTAAATATTTATTTTCTTGCTACGGCTCGGTTCTTGACAGGAGAAGGCATGACAGTTATATAAATATACTTCAAAGGGGGGATCTTCTCGGGGTGGGAAAGACATCTTTTCGTTCGTGCTGGTGTTTAAGAAGTGCCGTCGCAGTAACTGTCAGACCGCCGTGACTCGCGCCGCGTCGCCCCTCGCCTCTGGGACAGCGCCACCTAGTGACTCCGAGGCACCGCGGAGGCTGCCGCCCGGCGCGAAGGGACCTACGCGGCGAATTCCGCAGCTAGTTGCGAGCAGATGTGAGAATGTGCTGCCGCTCATCTTCAGACCGAACACCAGAGATAGTGGCAGAAGGCTCGTTTCAAGCCAGGGTTACCTAGAAAAATGCAGTGTGGCTTCCGCGCAGATGATTAACTTTCCCAGCAGTCAGTAAAGTACAAAATGACGGAAAAAACTCGATCAAGACTGTGAATCTTAATCTGTATTTTTCCTGATTTGCTTTCAGGAATGAACCACATGTTGAGTGGAAGGAAGCAGGCTAAGGGGCAAGGACAGGAGGACGTTTTCACAGACAGTCAAGAGAATAGCATTATCTTTCTTCACGGAGCAGAGACGAAGCAACACTGCCAGTGACACCTTCTGTTTTCAGCCAAACGTTTCATTTATCTTGCAAAGCTGCCTACACTAAAGCTGGCAACAATCTGATCTGAGAACACAGAGGCCCCAATACAGGATGTGAGTGCCTATTGTATTAAACAGCTGGAAAAAATAAAGGACAATCACAGATTTTCAAAAAATAAAATGGCCTAAGAGTTTTAAGCTATTCTTGTAACACCACGCACAGGAGCATATGCACAATAAAAGTTTTAACAGGATTTCCTGTACCAGCTTGACAGAAATACAGACAACACACAGGTTGCTCTGTGCTCTTCAGGGGAAGGCAAGTAGTCTATAAGGGGAGGCAGAAAGCACACACGTTCATGCAAACAGGAAACAAGAAAAGAATGCCAGAGGCCAAAAAAAGTGGAAATAAATCAAAATAGTAACTATGCATTGCTGCAATGAGAAGTTATCTTGGGCAAAATGCCTAAGGCTGAATGCTGCCCCTGGAAATATCTCTACAATGCCAGAGGAAGACGAGTTTACATGAAAGCACCAGTATCCCTGTTTTAAAATACTAATAAAATCAAAAGTATAACATTTACAATAACTAGGACTGATAATTTAGGCAAAGCATCTAATCTATCTCATCCTGACAATAGCTCCAAGCTATACAGGGGTGGGGGGGACACACATTTGACCAATTGTGAGCTTTCTTTTTTGCTTTGCTCCATCCATCCAGCCTGAGTAAAGGGATCTCTTTTAACAAACTAACTTAGACTCCAATGTCAGAATTAGACAAAGATTTTTGTTCCTTTTTGGGCTCAAACCAATATACTCCATCTCAAACTACATCAACGTCCATCTAAGCTTGTCATAGCTGAAAAGAGAAGCAGATTCCTCATTGGGTCTTCACTGCCCAGGGAACTCTAAAAGCATAATTTGAAGAGGGTTAATCCAGAGCATTCTAATGACAGGAAAGAACAGAAGCTTGGTAACAGGAATTGATCCTATGTAGCATATAAACAGATACACACTATCAGTTATACACACCCAAAGAAAGCTCCAACAAACATTTTTCTTCACAAGTCTTCTTTTTCTATAAAGACACCACAAGAAGCTATGACTGGGCTCAGGAGAGTTCAGAAATTCCAGACCTCAGTGCTGCACAAGCATAAAATTCCATCTACAGACCATGTACCGTAAGCCTACACAGCACTATCTCATGCATGTGTGCTTACATTCACCTAAAAAACCAACCTTATTTGCATATGTCACGTTGGATCCTAAGAATCTTGCTATCCAATGAAATCCATCACATTGAGATTACTCCTTACTATTGTATCTTTTTTCCTACCCATTATGAAAAAGACCTTTCAAAGAATGTACAGAGTATTCAGAGAAGTGTACATTTACTGCCTTGTGTGATTATGCACTGCACAAGGTATTCTGGCATCTGTCCACTGAGTAATCAAATTTCATCTTGCTGTTTTATTTAGCTGTTGATCCGTGCACTTTCATGCAAATCAGTATGAACAACTTTACACCAACTGCAATAATTAATTCTAGCAGATTTGTATGTGGGTTTGTATCATTTTGCAAGGAGAGGTGCTATATCATAGAATCATAGAATCATTACGGATTGGAAGGGACCTCGAAAGATCATCTAGTCCAATCCCCCTGCAACAGCAGGATCACCTACACCAAGTGCATCTAAATGGATGGATATTGCCTCCAAAACAATTTGACCTGCATTACAGGATCTACAAACTATGTACACAAGAACCTATCAGCTGAGAACTGATCTCAGGAAGTGACTAAGAACCAAAAATCTCCCACATTCTCATCCTGCTCTGAAATAACCTCACATCCTACATGTCAGTTAATCTCCCTTTGTCTGGAGTGAGGGATGAATCTTGTTGCCTACATTTTTGTGGAGAATTCATGTCCACATATTTTTTAAAAAAAGAAAAAAGATCATAACGTAACGATCCATTAAGCAGCATAAGACCCATTAAGCAGGAGAGCTGGAAAAGAATTTTTAAAATTGTCCAGAGACAATTCCAGGTTTAGAGGAGCAGTAACTGAAGAGGTTGCAATGTTAGCAAAGCTGTGCAGAAAATACCTGTTTTTGTCAATGGGCTAGAGAACAGCTGCTGAAGAAGTTTGTTCTCTGAAGTTCGCAACACCACCACTACGTCAGCAGGAAGAGTGTCTCTGTTCTTCTCAAGGAATGCACAGGCATCATACAAGACCTAGCATGGGAAACACAGTCAGAAAAGTTGCCAAAAACGGTTGCTCACAAACTACTGTCTTGTTTAAAATGTGAACAGCGACCAAGCAGACTGATTGTTTTGGTTCTGACAAGCCAATGAATTACCACAAAAAGACTTAAAATTCTAACGGCTACAGCAGTGCCTTCAGGACGTGAACCGGCTGTATCAGAACCTCTACTCACAGCACGTTGCCTCACATCACATTGGATTAAATGGTTTAAATCATGTCGTGTTATGCTTTGTCACATGGAACTAGCACACACGATACAGTATTACATTAACATTTGATAGTTAACATGTGAAATACATAGTCTGCAAGTGTTCGTCTTCTATTTGCTGTCTGCATCAACTTCTTGATCTGTAGTTAGACCTGTTGGAGGAACATGAATAAGTTGCACTTCTGGGCACCCTAACATAAGCTTCTGACTGTTTCAAAAATCATAGTAGGAGGACAAAACATTATTTCCATTATTTTCAACTGTTTTCATTAGAAAGTAACACTTGGTAATTTCTATTCCTCAGTTTATGTATCTTAACTTTTCTTTGGCTTTAAATCACAGTAATTTTTAGACCAGTTTTATTATCAGTGACAATGTTCTCCTATTGAGTCCAGTAGTTTACCCCGAAAACTGAACGTTCATCTGAAATTCAAAACTGGCAAGTAGCATTTTGATGACTTCTCCATTTGGGTGCAAAGAATTTAGTAAATCTGTGTGAAATTTTACAGTAATTTTTAACAAGTCAGAAAACTGGACAAAGTTTACTAGAACATACTATAAAATTTTGGAGTCTTATAATGAGCCAGAGATGATATTTCACTGAGAACTATATAAAACATGTATGTTTCTCTCCAGTAAAGAGAAAGGCTTGTGGGTATTGATTGAAAAGAAGTTCCACATGAGCTGGAAGTGCACTTGTGCAGCCCAGAAGGCAAACAATATCCTTGCGTGTAACAAGAGAGATGTGGCCAGCAGATCAAGAGAGGTGATTCTCACTCTTTACTCTGCTCTTGTGAGACCCCACCTTGAATACTGTGTCCAGTTCTAGTGTCCCCAACATAAGGAGGACACAGCATTGTTGGAGCAAGTCCAGAGGACGGCCTCAAAGATGATCCAAGGGCTGGAGCACCCTTGCTATAAAGATAGGTTGAGGATGCTGGGATTGTTCAGCCTAGGGAAGAGAAGACTCTAGGGGGACCTCATAGCAGCCTTCCAACACCTGAAGGGAACCTACAGGAAGGCTGGAGAGTGACTTTTCACAGGAGTATCTAGAGACAGGACAAGGGGAAGTGGTTTTAAAATGAAGGAGCATAGGTTTAGACTACATCTTAGGAAGAAGTTCTTCAGTACAAGGGAGGCAAGACTACCCTGTGGATGTGAAAGGGGGCTGTGGATGCCCCCTTTCTGGGGATGTTCAAGGCCAGGTTAGATGAGGCCTTGAGCAACCAATTCTAGTTGAGAGGCATCCCTGCCCATGGCAGGGAGGTTAGAGTAGACAATCTCTATGGTCTCTTGCAACTTTAGTCATTCTACAATTCTTGGGAGATTTGTTTACAAACAGGGATACGGATCCGAAACCACAAGCAAAACTCAAGTTATGTCAAACACTAGACTGCTGCTTCGCACACAAAATCATATGTGAACTACAGAAAGCAAAATGAATGAGGTGCTACAGCGCTCAAGAGGAACACTTTTGCTAGGTAGATCCAGTGTTCCTCGTGGTCTGTAGAGGATTATAGATTGTGCTGCTACTGTTTTGGATTGCGTTTTATCCACACACTTATACTTGCTCCAACACAGAAATACTGTGGCCTTCACACCGTGCTAACAGTCACACAGCCTGTTCTGGCTCCAGGGAGCTGCTCCTTTGAAACGGGGATACTAACGATGTTTCTGGTGCCACACTGCTTTCAGAATTTCAGAATTGTACTGTCTGTACAATTTGTGAAAGAGCCCAGGGACAGGTTCTAAAGTGGCCTACTACACACGAACATTTCCTTGTAGATTCTAGGTCTTCATAAACTGCAGCATTTTGTCCCTCAACATGAGAAAAAGAAGTCATAAAGCAGAAACTTCGGATAAAATGAATAATGAGCATAACACTGTTATTTGAAGTACATGAAAACCAGATGATTTTACCTTTCCAGCATAGTGCTGAATACCAAATGATAGTTCTACCCCTCTTGGTCTCCAAAAGTATTTGCATCGCAAGTTGTCTTCAAACTTATCTAGACATTAGGAAGAGACATTGGCATAAGTGACTCAGAGTGACTAAGTAAAATCTTCATCCTACTCAGGGGCAGTTTGCTGCTCAAGAAGGCAGAATTACCATAAACACATGTATTATCAGATTGCTGAGAAACACCTGTATGTCAGCTGCTCTGTCCCTTCGTCCAAGCTGCTGGTTCTCAATGGATGAATTGATTCCAAACTAGCCCAGTAAGAGTGTCTTTCAAATCCCACTGCGGCTCATTTTGTGCATGGAAAACTACCAAGTAAAGAAGGTGCTTATATGTAGATACAGTTTATGTTTATGTCATACAGTTATGGGTTTATGTCAGCTGTGTACATTAAAAGTTGTGCTTATATCTCACTTGCTTAAATGCCTGTCATTTGTATTTTCTCTGTTTTCCTTTCCTCGTTCGTTTAGCTTTGTGCATCTTGTTTTGAGGATCTGTCAAACTCTTCAGGCTGGAACTACCTCTCCATTGCCTTCAGACTTCTATGAAAAAAGAGGCTTCTAACCAAAACCTCTTCTAAAAAGGCTTTCTGTTTTGCATGGCTACTTCTAAAGAGCTTACAGAAAAAGAAACACCACTTTCTAACAAAAACCCTTTTGTGTTCTGTTGTGTGTTGTATGCTTTTAAAGATTTTGTAATGAAGCTAGTGCTGATACTGTAAAACTTTGTATTTCTTTATCTGAACGAGCAACCAGAGACCTGAGGCCAGAATCGAGTTATAAAATTCTCTGTCGTGTAGCTCAGAAAATATTATCCACATATTTTTGCTAGTGTTAGAATAAATGAATATTTTGTGTTAAAGTTTTCTTTCTATTAATATTTAGTCAAGCAAAAAGAACTAAGTTTGGAATTGGGGGGTACTGAAGGAGAGGGTGGCCAAATTACTGCTTGTCTGATACATCTAGAGAGGGTAAAATATCCCACTTGGCTGTCTCCGTGAAGGTACTGCAATAGGACTGATGGACCAGAGAAATGCCTCTGTGGACGTGTGAGTTTGATATTCAGACATGACGGCCACGAGGAGGCACGCTGCTTCCGTACGCAGATGAGGACTGGGATTACACCACTGCACTCATTCTGCCTGTGACCTAAATTCAGGTTTCGATTCAGCCTAGCAGAGGTGAAAAATCTTGTACATATGTTGTGCAGTTTAACAGGCAGCTGGTACATTCTTCTAGCAGTTTGAGTCTCTGTTGCACATTCCGTTGAAGGAACTTGAACTCTCTGATTCATATCAAAGGAAAAAAACATAGCTCTAAGAAGTAAAAGGAAGACAACGGTTTTAAACTTGGCAGGCACTGCATGTTCTAAAGTTGGCACCATGACTTGTTAAAATAGATGTGAAATATGCATGGAGAGAAATATTTAGCCAGATGGCACACCAGAAATGCACACTTCCTCTTTATGATTAGATAATCTGGAGTGAAGCAGCATTTTCTAATTGGATAAGCATGGGTCTAGGAGCCTGGGAGATCTAAACTGTGCTCTCGACACTAGTGCTGCTCACTCGTTGGTCCTAGACACAAGATTCTACTGTCTGAGCTTTCCCTTCAGTAAAAGGGGATAAATGCCACTTGATCTACTTCACATACAAGGAAACAAACAGCTTCTTATCTCTGTAATGCTGGAAAGACATACGCCCTGGGCACATACAGAAAACACGTAAGTGGAAAAAAATTATGAAGCACATGAAAAATGCACTTAAAATGTCAAATGCAATGGCACAGCTGAAGCAGAACAATGGGCCCGTATTACCCTTAGTACCCCAAAGTTTTGTTGGCACATACCAACTAAAGTTAGGTCTGTTGCTTGAGGAAATCGGCTTTCTTCATCCAACAGAGACAGGAGACCCATGGGTTTCTGGAGGAACATATCTAAAAGTGGACGGTTGTCCTCATACTCCACTGTAGTAGCATCAATTCCCTCGGTCTGATACTCCATCTACAAAATTATCAGCATGGTTGTGATACTGAACTCATAAAAGCAGCATTACAATTAGGAGATCTATGACACGCTGCAGCAATACTCTGCAGACCCCAACAACAGTATCTACAAAACTTCAATAGGAAAACGCCATGATTTTGTCCTTAAATCTCATGCCCCTTTCGTAGGCTACATCTTGAATATGACCTCTGGTTCAGGATGGCTGATTCAAGTAGACCTCATCAGAACTGAACTTACCTGCTCAAGTGCAAATATATGTTGATTGAAATAAAATTGGATCTGTTCATTAGCAATATTTATACACAGTTGTTCAAAGGAATTTCTTGCGAAGTTCTCAAATCCAAATATGTCAAGTATCCCAACATTCATCCCATTTTCAGCACTGCTGCATGTAAAAATACAAACAAAATTAATCACAGACAACATCAAAAGAAAAACAAACATGATGACTAAAACAGCACAATCCATTCAATCTGCTGCAGAAAGGGAGGACAAAAAGTGTGCTTGAACCTAAGACTATTTGTGTTCAGCACTACTAACACTTCTGTTTTCCACTTGCTTCCTGCACGAAGAAGGCAGGAGAATCACAGATACACAGTAACAGATACTTAGCAGCCATATTAAAACAAGGGATTTCAATAGGCACATCCCAAATAAAATCTATACTCTGCTGCTACAGGCAGACAAAAGATGTCAAGTCTTAATAGAATGGGTTTTGCTAGTCAGAAGTGTCACTATCAAGTCTGCTACTACAAACCAGACTGTTAAAAGCTCATGGACTAACTCAAGTATACTCATACCACAGTCACCACTAGAAAAGCAAGCACAGATGAGGACATGGCCACATGATGCAGTGGCTAGCAGACATCTCAAATCAGAGGCATTTTCATATCACCTAGGAGTTCTCCTGTTTATAAAAATCTCTACAGATGCTTGAAAAGACCAAAGCAGCCTGGCAGTGGGTGAAATCACAAAGGTGCACAATGTGAACATTCCTCTAATTATGAAAAATTAAAAAATCATCACTTGGATCTCAAGTAGTGGCACAATAACAACCTGTATTTTTAAGCAGCTTACAAAAGCAGGAGGACTGTGAATACATACTAAACTTTTTCAGTGTACTCCAAGTATTTATCAGCTTTTGGAATAGTTTAAAGGTTCTTTAAAAGAAATCATCTTTTTAAGGAATTGTACAGCACTTTAACCACGCAATTTCCATTGGCCTGAATAACTAAATTCCATTCAGCTCTTTGAGAATGTTGGGGCTAATGTCCTGGAAACAGAATTCAGAATCACAGCATGAAAGCCATCTTGAAGCCTTAGTCAAAATAAACAGAGCATCCTTCCTGTAAAATCAAAAACATACAAATGGATGTACCCATCAAAGACATATGCACAGTAAATACACCCGACTCCACGATGTGTAACTTGCCATATATTTTTATCCGGCTGAAGCAGCGTATTAATACGATTTACAATCCAGCTGAACAGCCGCCCATACAGTGCTTTAGACATGGCATCTCGAACATCAGCTGCTTTGTCCACAGTGTTCGTTCGAATAATAGTCTCCCCTCGTGTTACAACACAGTGGGAGGTTAGGGCCTCTTGAAGTTCTTCTGACCCAATACTTAGCAGTGCAGCAGCTAAAAGACAGTGGGGGAAAAAAGATAAATAACAGTGATTATGCAGTGGAAATTACTAGCACTGTCCAGTTATGAACACAAGTTGGAGATCTCACAAATACAGTCAACGCTTTCATTTACGGAGCAGACAATGTGAAATGTATTTACCATTATCTAAGGCTTCTGGGTTGGGGACCTCACTTTTATCTGTCTGATGTTGTGAGGAAATGGCAGCAAACTCAATATTTCCAGTATTCAAGATTCCTGTCAGGATTCTGTACACGGAGTATACTTCCTGTAAAAACAGACAAGAAGCACTTCTAAGGAATGCGATGAAGCAGGCAGTGGAGGGGCTACTAAATCCTGTAGCTTGCTCTGACACCGAGTTCTGCACATTCAAGTAAGCTCCTGCTGACTCAGAGAAGAGTGTGATACAGAACTGTGGATGGACTGAGACCTCACCTGGCTTGGTTTCTGCATGTGTGGTTATCCTTTCACAAGTCACTTTTGCCGTAAGAGCACGTCTGTGGCACAGGTGTGTAGCCACAAAACCAAATGGTAGCCAGGCACAGGCAGCACTGGAGGTGTTTTTTATAATGAATCATAAAATCAATCACAGAACGGCTAGGGTTGGAAGGGACCTTAAAGATCTTCTAGTCCAAACCCCCTGCGTAGGCAGGGACACCTTCACTGGATCAGGTTACTCAAGGCCCCATCCAGCCTGGCCTTGAACGCTTCCACAACTTCCACAACTGCCTTTGGCAACCTGTTCCAGCATCTCAGCACCTTCAGAGGAAGGAATGTTTTCTTAACGTCTAACCTAAATCTCCCCTCTTCAAGTCTGTAACCATTTCTCCTTGGCCTCTCACTATGTACCCATGTAAAAGCTCTACCCCAGCTTTCTTGTAGGCCCCTTTCAGATACTGGAGAGCTGCTAGAAGGTCACCTTGGAGCCTCTTCTTCTCCAGGCTGAACAACCCCAACTTGCTCAGCCTGTCCTCATAGGGACAACACTCCAGCCCTCTGATCATTGGAGTTGCTCTCCAATGGGTATGTTCCAGGGCCTCTATGCCCTTGTTATGTCAGGGACTCCAGAACTGGAAACAGTAGTCCAGGTGGGGTCTCACAAGTGCAGAGTAGAGGGGGTGAATCACCTCCCTCAAATGACTATAACTGCTTCTTTTGATGCAGCCCAGGACACAATTGGCTTTCTGGGCTGCAAGTGCACATTGACACCTCCTGTTAAACTTCTGATCCACCACCACCCACGAAGTCCTTCTCTTCAGGGCTGTCCTCAATCCTTTCTCTTCCCAATCTATTTGTGCATGAGATTGCCTGAACCCAGGTGTGGAACCTTGCACTTGCCCTTGTTGAACTTCACACAGCTTGTATGAGTCCACTTCTCGAGCCTGTCAAGATCCCTCTGGATGGAATAATTTCCCTCCAGTGTCTTGATGTCACCACACAGTTTGGTGTCGTCAGCAACCTGACTGAGAACGCATTCAATTCCACTGTCCATGCCGCTGACAAAGATGTTAAATAACACTGGTCCAAGTACCGACCCTTGAGGAACATCACTTGTCAAGCATCTCCATTTGGATAATGAGCTATTGATCATAACTCTTTGGGTGAGATGCTTCAGCCAGCGCTTCATCCAACAAGCACTCCATTCATCAAATCCATATTGTTCCAGTTTAGAGAACAGGATGTTGTGCAAGACAGTGTTGAATGCTTTGCATGGGTCCAGGTAGATAACATCTGTTGCTGTCCTTGTCCACTGAGGCTGTAACCCCTCTTGTAAAAGGCCAAACTGGTCAGGCAGGACTTCCCTTGGTGAAGCCAGGTTGGCTGTCACCAGTCACCCCTCTATTATTTGTTTGCCTTAGCAGAGCCTTCAGGAGTATCTGCTCCATGCTCTTGCCAGGCACAGAGGTGAGACTGGTCAATAATGGTTTAGCAACTGGATCTCTTACCTCATCAGTGAACCCTATAATTCTAAAGCAATGCTGAATTGCTTCAAATTGTCTTCCGTAAGAATCTTTAGTGACAATATCATGCATTACTCTTCCAGTTTCATTGTCAATATATCTACACAGAGCAGGAGGAAGAAAACACCGTATTAGCAGGTATACCAGTACAACCTCCAGAGACTTCAAACATCTCAGTAACTGGAAAGAACATTGATTTCAACATCTATCTACCAATTATGTATCAATCGATGGTGCTAATTCATAAGAGGTTTTTATTTGCGTTGCCCTAACTTTTGCTTATTCCTTGTTAATCTCTATTACAGTGTAACCAACATTTCACACACATCCAATCACCCAGGATAAATCAGATGCACCCAAAGTGAAATTACCAATTAAAAAACAAAACTCCAAAGCTTGTTCTGGGTTCTTACTAAGCACTACAGTAGGAAATCATGTGGTGATTGTCTTGAATTGGAAGAATTTGATAGAATATCTACATAACAATGAGCCTGATTCTTCCTCCTCCTTTTAAATAGTTCAAGTTCTCAAACACATACAAACAACGTAATGTCTTACAATCCATCCTCTTCTTTGCTTGGGAGGATTAAAAAAGATCTTTAAGGGATGGAGAAGGATTAAGAGAGATTTTAAAGTATTATACTGAAATCAAGAGCTGATCAATAGCTAATTACAATGTGCAGTTAAAACAAGGGAATGACATTTACCTAGGAGGCTTTTTATCAGGAAGTCTATACTCGGAAAGTTTCTTCTGATGATAAAGGCCAGCATAAATGTAATAAAAAATATGGAAATTTTTCTCTCCCCTGGGGAAAAAAAAAAAGTATCCTTTTAAAGCACACGTGCTTGTTCTTGTGGCATTTTGTACAATGTGTAAGTAGAAGTTCTCATCATGAGGCCACTGAAGTAGGCAGCACATCTCCCACACGTTCTAATGGTGTAGGACCAGCAGCTGTGAAACACAAAAAAGCCCATCCAACCACAATAGTCCTCCAAAGATTGGGGCAGCTCTGGCTTGCACTCCAAAAGGATTCCAGAACTGATTAGTCTCGTCATCATAGCACCATATAGATGATCAGTGCATTAGTGGAAGACATAAAAGCGTTTAAAATAAAGAATTTTTGAGAAATAAGGAGAATCCAAACATTACATGAATGAGAAAGGACAGACAATTAATATACCTACACAGCCTGTTTTATGACCCTTGATTTTTCAAGTAGATACTCAGAAATCTTTGCCCCCATTACAGCTCCTGTGGGTGTAAACATCATTTCCAGGTATTTTCCAAAGCGACTTGAGTTATCATTGATGACAGTGCAGGCATTCCCAAATGCTTCAACCAGAGGATTCACCTGGAGAATTTTCTCACGCAAAGCACGGTTATTGGCCTTGACAGAACAGATACAGGTCAGAAGGATCATTAAAAAAATGCATTGCTTACTTGCTCAAGCTGGCTTGAGAAGCTTAGTATCCTTTTCTCATGCTTGTATGGACTCAGATACTGTGCCAACCTTTCTACTTATACAACAACACGGCCAATTAATCAATAAGGAAGTCTCCTAGGCAGGAAAAAACCAGATTCTTCTTTCTCTGCAACTGTTCTGCCTCTAAGGTGTCATGTAATTAAAGTACTCAAACCACCTAAACCTAAACCACACTTGATTTTCCCATCATTTTGCACTAATAGCATTACTCATAACATTTAAGTGTGAAAGAGCTTCTAAGATTAGAGCCATAGCAAGATCTGTCGTTCTTTGCTGTATAAAAGCCCAATGGCACATGTGGTAAACACTGCAGATCACTACAGACATTGAACACTTAGGATCTGGCACGCTCCCCATGGCTTTATGTGGCTCATACTCTAGTGTCAAAATTCAGTACCCCTGCGTGAATGATTACGCCATCCTTAACTCAAGTAAAGCACTCAACATCAACAGCTGTAAGTATTAAAGATCAATTAAAATAGAAATTGCGGGTGGGTTTGGCAGGATTTGTTCACGGTTTCACATGATTGGCTAAGAAATACCTTTCCCAAGAAGGTCAAGTGTTGGACGATTAGATGAGCACTTTCTGTCTTTCCAGCACCACTTTCCCCACTGATGATAATGCACTGCACACACAAATCAAAACAGTTAGGTTCACAGCTCACCACATGGTTGTTTTCAACTACTACTGCTCCTCTCTGGTATTTAATGTGTAGCACCATGAGTACAAAATACTTTAAGGGGCAAATTCCTCAATTGCTTTCTGAAAGGAAAGACCAGAACAGGCTCAGTGTAATAATTTATTCCTAGATTACTAACTCACACCTGATAGCAATGTACGTATGTGCGAAGCAGGGCCAGGACACGTGAGAGAGTGTTCACATCTACAGGCTAACACACATTATACATATACGTAATTTGTTTCCAAGGCTTAACACTCAGGAAAATTGCCAGAGCTCAGTTGATGTGATGGAATCTGTGGGATAACTTAAAAAATTAAACTTATATTAGAAATGGAGCACTATTCGCACATTAAGGAAAGTTGTAAGCCTCTAGGGTGGAGTACAGCTGGAACGCAAGGAATCCCTTCCTCTGATGGCTCCCCAGCCAACTTGACCTGCCACCATGGAAACCACGCGGGGTGAAGCAATATGGAGGTATTGCGGTCAACCCTTGTGAGGAGCTGTGGCCAAGCCCTGTGATAAGACATTCAGAGATGGGAGCTGGTGGTACTTGGAAGATGATACGCCGGACTTTTGCTACCCTGAACCATCGTTCTGTCATCTTTTTGAGGAATTGCTATCCTTGTNGCTCTAATAAATGACTCTTGTTCAGGTGAACTAGCCTTGCCGTTCCTCACTGGACACCGCGCAAGTCCATAGATCGTGGCTAGACGAGAACAGAACACGCTGTCGAGTGAATCCGAGTTATACGGACTCGTAGTGTGGCACTAGCGAGTGAACTCGACCTAGTTATCGGACTCGTAGTGTGGAATTGGGTATTGTTCAGGATTGGGACCTGTAAAGTGAAGGAGTTTACTCCCTGCCAAATCCACTGCTCCCTTAATGCAACAGAATCCAACAGTGCATCTAAGCTCCCTGCACTCACTTCACATGAATTAATATGAAATGCAGGCTACAGTTCTATTAAATACAATGAGTAAAAATCTGCCCCTGGTTGTAAAAATAATGTGTAGAGAGGTTATTCTGTAGGTGATGCTGATATTCCAGTTAGAACAGAAAAATAGCATCTAAACTTTTCAGAAAAATATTCATCTGCTCATTAGATGATTCTGGGCGAATGTATCCACCTTCCCCCTGAGTCAGCACTCCTTAACACCTGGTATTTTGTAGACTCTCTGTTGGCTCCCATACTCAGGGATTAGCTATAATGGTCCAGATAACTTTGTATCCTCCTCTCTGTTGTTACATGTCATGGAGAAGGTGTAAGCCGAAGGCCAGCACACCTTGAAAGACAGTTCACACCTGAACATTGAGGTGTAAACACTTCAGGTTATAGCAAATAAGAATTCTAATAGCATTTAATACTTTCACAGTTTTTCATGTGTTCTACAGGTCATGAGGACAAATATTAGTCTACCTATGGTATAATTATCAACTGACACACACAGAATGATAACACAGGTCTGTGTTTTTATGCAAACACCTGAAAATTATTTGCACTTTTTTGTGAAGATACAAGAACCCAGGCTGGGAGAAGAGTCAAGGTCCTAAAACACTTGGTGCAATGACATGACACTTCGTACAGAACTGAGTTTTCTGAAAACGTTTGAAAGGCACAGCATTCCTCAGGTATTTCTTGTGTGACTGTAGGTGCAGGGACTGAAGCCAAGTAATGTGTGCAATATGACTTTAGCAGATCATTGTTTTGCTTCTAGTCAGGTGTTTTGGTTCTTTCTGGAAACAGATAACCAAACGAGGGATTTACAGCCTCATGATAGCTAACTTCATTGTGTTTGTTTCACTTGAATTTCACTTCAGCTTCAGGAGCAATGTTAGACATCTAGAAAATTTTCTGGCTTCACAGAGGAAAACCAAGGGAAAACTCCACGAGTAGCACAAACAGAATCAATACTTCTTTTGATCTGACTACATTATTTATCTAATGTGAAGAACCAACATAACATTGGTCAGGTAAAGGAGATAAACGTGCACCTGCAGTCCTTCACAAACAGAAAATATGAAACCAATTTAGATTTAAATGCAAATTACTTCTTACATGGGTATGAAATACATAATAGTAAAGAAGGAAAAAGTTAGCCTGACAGGCTGATGTCAAGACTAATTTTTTTTCCCCCAGATAATAAGTTCTCACATAACTTATTCTGCCTAGGTACTTGTTTTCTTTCATGCTGCCATCAAAGAGCACGTAAGTTATTAAGAAGTACTAGCCATCTCTCAGGCTGGTGAGCTTATACGCACTCAACAGAACTTTATCCTTCTTCATCTTCAATGTCCCTTTTATTTGTCTTGTTTGGTATTTTCTGATTGCAGCTTTCTATGTTTTAAACCAGCATTTATAATTTTAAGAATTTTCTATGAATTGTCATGTAATGTGCATGGTAAAAGCAGAAGAATTGGTTAAAAAACCCTAGCTATTAGCCTTTGACATTCATTTGAAAGCAGGACATCAAATTAGGAAAGAGTGCAAAGTTACAGTCTTAAGAAAGCAATAAATGTAGCTTTTGCAGCATGGTATTTAATCATCATTAAAACCACTGCTACTTAATTGGACTTGTGTTCTTATTACACTTATATTAGACCTAACTTCACTATATTTTACTAAAAAATAGTCAATGCTTCCTATTCTTTGTGAGTTGCAGTTAAAGGACTTGATTATTCATTTGTTGATAGTGTCTTTATACAAAGGAAAAGTGGTCCAAACTCTGTTAATCTGCTATGGCACTGAGAGCCTCCAGTTCTACACAGATGGAAATTATTACAATACTCGGTGCACGACAGGCCACGATCAGCGTGTGTAGCTGCTGCAACTGCCAGCACTTCATGGGAGTCCAGGAAACAACAGTGTTCAAGTAACCCTATCATCTTTTTTGGCTGTCATGCCAATGTGTCCTCTTTAGAGTGCTACAACCTAACTAGACTGCTACTCAGGTTTACCCAAGGTAGGTTTACCCAAAGTACAATGTAAGAGAACATCGAGTGTAGCCATGTAGCACAGTGGCAGTACAATTAATATGAAATCCAAACCCAGATGAACCAATTCTTACCTGATCTTTGCTGAATGTAACCATGCTTTGGTAGGCAGCATCAGCAGAGGCAAATATGTGGGGAGGATTTGATGAACGTTTCACTCCATGGTAAAGCTTGGAGAACTAAGTTTAAAAAAACCAAACATGATAGTCAAAGTATGCAATCTAGCTACATACTTAAGAACTGAAAAAAGGATGGTGACTATCATCCTCCTGTTCAACCAGAGGTAGTTGCCTGTTTTAGCACAGAATTTCCACTGATTAACCTGAAAGAACAAGTGCTAATTGTCGGCATTGCCCAACTTGCAGAACACAAATTACACCCCAAACACATTCCAGTGCTTCTCAAACACGGCAGAGAACTGTGTCACAAGGAATACATTTACAAACACAAGCATTCAAACAAGGAAACACCAATCTATAAAAACACACAAACCCTGAATCTGAAATCTGCGCCTCTACCCGCATCGCTGATTTATGTACCTGTGGAGAGAGATTTATGGCTCTGTCCTCATATTCATAGGGAATTGTGTTACCTCTATCTTTAATGTATTACTGTGAAACTTTTGGTTCACTGATTTCTTTTAAGCAGCTGCTGATGGCACAGGACATGCAGTAACACAACAGTCTGAACAGTTCTTCAGGAAGCAACAGACTCAGCATGAGAAGGTTCATAGGTCGTCAGGCACTGGAAGAGGCTGCCCAGGGAGGTGGCTGAATCACCACGCCTGGACGTGTTCACCAGTCAGGTAGATAAGGACCTCCAGGACATGGTTTAGCAGTGGGCTTGGTAGAGTGAGGTTAATGGTTGGACTTGACGACTTTAAAGTTATTTTTGAACCTAAACATTTCTACAATTCTATAACTATGTTCTGTTTCCCAGAATAAAAGTGGAGCTGTGGCTAGGGTCATCTTCATTCCTCCTGTGTCCCTGTATCTTTTGTGCCACAAAGCAGAGAGGAACAAATTCAAATAAGACTGAATTTTAAATAAACAAATAAATAAATAACTAGTCAAATTTTTCTGGAAGAAAATGTTGGAGTCTGTGCTTCCACTTTCCACCACCAATTTAGTATTTTAGTCAATGGTATTAATACAAAAGTGAAGCAGTGCTGTCCATAGCTTCGAATCTCTCTTACCTGGGGAGAATAAATGCTGAGATTCTGGAAGGGGTTTAAGGCTATTAAAATGTCTCCAACATAAGTATAAATTTGTAAGTCAGCGTAGCGTTTCTGCAGCTGGTGAATAATTGTATCCTGAGAAGATTACAAAAAGTTTGATCATTAACAGTGTTTTCCCAGCTAGGAAAATTTTTCTAAATACACTGAGAACATCAATTAAGAAATACTTAGTCAAAGGTGTCATTAATTATTTTCCAAATGCCAACATCAGAAAACCAATGGAATATTTTCAAAATTCTTGCTAATGCCATAAAACTGGGTTAAATGGCAACTCCTATTGCCAGATTTAGTATGTAATTTGTTATGCCAGCCTGAGAAGCAAACCTTCTGAACAGAAAACAGCCAGGAATATTATTGCTGCACTTCATAGTACATTTCCTTTGGATTTTTAATGTGACCATGAAGCAAGAACAAAAGTTTTTTAGGGATTTTAAGGATTAAATTTTAAGTGTTACTAAGAGACTTTTAAACAGAACACTGGCACAATTCAATATTACGCATTTTTCTTGCTGGCATGCAATTTAATGATCAGCAAAACAAAAACACTCTACATATAGGTGATATAGTAAAATACGCAACTAATATTTTTTGGGGGGGAAATCTCCCAGATTTAAACTAGCATCACTCATAATTTAATTCTTCCAAATAACTGGATTCACTATGGCTGCTTTTATGTCACTATCCAGAATTCTAACAAAGTGATGACAGCAGATCAGTCACGTGACAATTGCTTTGCCACAGTGAGACAAAGCTTACAAGACGGAACTCTTCTCATTCTGTTAAAAGAATCCTAAAAAGGAGAAATGAGCAAAATGTGAGGCACAATTGTGAGAAACTGCTACTCATACAGTACAGTACCTCATCTAGAACTTCCAGATTTACCAGATCATCATCTAGAGAGCACTTGTCAGCTCCATCCACACGGTAAGGTCTTCTAGTATGTATTCGTTCATGCCTGGAAGGTTTTCAGTAAAGCACCAGTATTATAAAATTGTATCAAAGACAGCAAATATGAAGATGCAACAAAAGAAATGCCTACGCAGACATGATTCCTGAAATATATATTTCTCATTGAAATATCCTTTTATAAAAGACATAGGTCAGCTCGCTGTACAGTGTAATATATTTTCACAACACATAACCTTATCTGTCTAGGCTCAGCAATGAAGATTTATCTGTAGATCTACTACTGCCTACTCAGAGTAAAGTATAAAAACAGTCTCCCTCTTTTCCCTTCTTTTCTCATTCTATGTTAATAAACTGCCACTCTGTTTAATTAAATCCTCTCCCCACATACCCAGCCTATAGTACTGTCATCTGACAAAGCGATAAGGAGCCCTGAGTAGTATGAAATTGTTCTGTTACCTTGGTGCATGCCAGAATGCCTCCTCAGATGACCCTAGATCTGGTCCAAAACAACATTTTTGAACCACAGCTGCCATCAGACTCTGAATTGTATGGATGTTCAGTCAGCTTGTCCTCAGAGATTTAAGCCACACAATAAGCAGTAGAGACAAACTGTCACATAACCCCTCTATAATCAGATTATACTGAAGGAATCTTTGAAAATGCTGCGTGGATGTTTTTAAACAACACATCTCGTTGAAATGGGGACAAACCAAGAGGCTGTAATGTACCTTCCACAGGGAGGGTGAAATATGAATGCTGTAAGCACAATTAGGCTTTTCTTTACTACAAACATAATCAAAGCGTAGTCGGAGGACACCCACCGAGATACAGCCTGCATCCTGCTGAGTAACATTTAGCATTGATCCTCAATGACAGTCCCTGACAGATCGTTTCTGCACTGGTTGCCACGTAGAAAGTAGGAATCACATGACCACGCGTCCCGCAACAACACCAAATCATGTGAAGTGCTAACAGGACAGGCTCTGTGACCTGGCAGGAGACACTGTTTATCTGTAACGTGGAAGGTGAACACGAAGGTGTAGCAAGTCGTTTAATCATGTCTCCGGATGTTCATGGAGACCTGTTTCAAAAGTGAGCCCTGCAGGCTTTCCTCTCTTCTCCTTAATGCATACACTTCCACATTTGAGGTTAGCTAGCTTTCATTCGGAGACTGAAATAGTATATGGTTAGAAGGATTATTGCATGGAAAGCCTCTAATGAAGAGGAAGGAGAAGAGCGTCAGCTATGAGCACAGCTTCACTGATAATTCTTAATATACCTAAAAGATCCTATTTTTAAAAAAGTCTGGTTTTATCCATTTTCTTTATGTACTTCTGGCTACCCAGTGAGTTCTGGAAAAGTCTTCTGTAATGGTTTGTTTGTATTGCACTAAAACAACACCTGTGGAAACCATTCTGTCAGCTAGAAAATGAAATGGTGGGAGCACAGCAGCTTTTGCTGACAGTGCCACTTACACTCCACATCCTGCATTTCCAGAGATGGCAGCTTGCTGGATGTTGTACATGTGAATAAATGAAAGGAGAATCCACAAAAAGCCTATGAAAGAAAGCATGTTGCAGTGGGTATTATTTCAGCGGACAGCAAGGTGATGGTGTGATTTTGTGCTAAGATCCATTCAGTTCCATTTCCCATTTTCAGGGCTTTGATTAGATGGTGAGCTGTGGGTTCTTCTTGGCTTTTTCTTTATTAAGTGGTCATGGCATTCAAGAACTTCACACGTTTCTGACAAGTCAGATCTTTAAAGGGGCAGGAATGAATTCACGTGGCCTAATGTACTGCTGTATTTGCTAACTGCTGTTTCTGTTTCAAACCAGAATTCAACCTCTTCTTTAACTTAGAGAAATCACGTAAATCATTTAGAGAGGGGAGCACCTATCAGTCTCCAAATTAAGCAAATAATTTTTTCAGTTGCTTTACTTAATGTAGATGTAACTGATGAAGCAACTAGATGGCGAGGAGTTATAGCTCACAAAACTCATCTCTAAAACATTCATCTTTTCTTCCTGCTCTTTTAAAGACCCAGTGCATGGAGGAGGGGGAAGAGGGCACATTCAGACCTAAGCATCTCTAATTGCAGAATGGCTTTGTAAATTAATCTGAGTGTATGTTAAACTCCTGCTGTTTGTTGCCTATTAAGTGATAAATCTTTTTTAATTGGAAAGTGTTATTTTTTAACACTATGTAAATAGATAAGTGAGGGAACTGGTCTTAGTAAAATGTAAATAAAACATAAATACTATTGTGCATACATTGTCTTGTGATTAACTCATTTTCCTAAGTACATGATTAGGAAGAGGATATTAGGAGCATAACATCACATTAGCTTTGAATCTCCTGCTGGCCTCATCAGTTTTCGATTGACTCTGTCCCCTGCATTGGCAGAGTAGGAGTGAAGAATGCAGACTGTGACCTTTCATTATTTCCACAATTTCACACCAGAAATACAACTGCTTTTAAAATATATGTTTAAAAAAATCTTTAAAAGCAGAATGAAACACTTAACTGGGGAAATAGCTTGGTATACTTTTTGCACAAAAACTAGAATTATTGTCCATCTTTCAAGTACTTTCTGATGACAAAAAAACCCATGCAAATTCTAAGCAAAAGGAAAATAAAAAGTGTTAGGTTATTTGCCTTAAGGTTCCAGCAAGTTCTGAATCATTGCTTGGAGGATGTATTCTCTTCACTGACAAAAGAAGTGGCATAAAAGGACAGTTCCTCAAAGTACTTGGCCTTATCAGACCTGAAGATAGTATGAGATTAATCCAGAACTGCACTGATGAGCACTGTCTATTGAAAAGTGTTCTATTCATCCAGGAACCTTCCCTGTGCATTTTTATCATGCCCGGATAGCTGGGAGGGACCGAGTTTTCTTGAATTTTGGAGGGGAGCAAAAGGCAGAGGGCTCCCCCAGGAAAAGGTTCCACGAGGAGCACAATTTCATGAAGAGCGTGGGAAGCATTCGTTCGTTCTGTTTGTGGGGACGAGACAGTTGGAAGGAAAATTCTGTCTTTTTGTGCCAGCCATAGCAATAGAAGTACACCACAGGAAGCTATATGCTCATACGGTCCTGCTTCAAGCTGGTGTTGGGGAAGTAAAACCTAGAGGCTTCTAGACTGAAGAGTTATCTTGCTGACTGGTCCAGCCCGAAGGAGAAAGCAGCACAGACCAGGAATTTCTGTGTTAGAGATGGGCTGGCTGGCTCAGTTGGTAGAGCACGGGACTCTGAATTCCTGGGGTCATGGGTTTGAGCCCCATGTAGGACAGCGTATCTTGAGACAGTGCTGTAGGCTGACCCTGCTCCAGCAGTGGGGGTTGGACTGAGATGATCTTTCAAGGTCCCTTCCAACCTTAACATTCTTTGATTCTACGTTCATCAGGATGCTTCTCCTCTGATCTGTCTCCCCTTCACTCTCGCATTGCTTCAAGAATTCCTTCACTTTGGCCTTCTGGTGCAATTAAGCACTTATTTGGGCTGGTTTCTAGGACTCACACAGGGCAAACTGTTGCTGTAGTTGTTCTCCTTGACATTATTGCCAATGTTAAAATTGACTCTGTTCAAACTGAGATTTGCAAGAAAAATGCTCAACACAATGAGCAAGAAAAAAGCAGGATGCGTTATTGCCACACAGAGAGACACAGCCTAGTCCCTGCTCGTTGCGGAGAGTGAATTTTGCCTCTGTACGTCAAGTTTCAGCCTGGAGCAATTTGTTGAAGCAAGGTCATAATAGAAACACTAACACATCCTTAATTACGATGTAAATGCTGCAGCTGTAACACAAAGCTGTGCAACCTCCAGTAAAAACGTATACTCTATAATCAGACAAAAGATCACTTTTGGGGGCCACAGTAGCTTTATGATTTGAAAAACAAACAAACAAACAAACAAAAAGATTTAAACTCATTTGCCTGATATGTGTATGGATGGAAGCTGGAAGAACTGCATCAAATTGCATTGTGTATAGCACCAGAGGACTATTTTTGGTTCTGTTTCTGTTTGGTTTCTGTTACTGCCTCAGAGTCCAAAAGAATTTACTGGCTGGATGCAATCAAATTCCTTGCAGTTAATTGCTTTCTAAATTAAATGTGAGCTGGCAGAGAAATTAGATATTTGATTGTACGAATGACTTCCTTAGATGGACTGCTGCTATAATCACAGAATCACTCTGGTTGGAAAAGACCCTTGGGATCATCGAGTCCAACCATCTACCCTACCTTACAAGTTCACTCCTAAACCATGTTCCTCAACGCCACATCCAAACAATTTTTAAACACATCCAGGGATGGCAACTCAACCATCTCCCTGGGAAGCCCATTCCAGTGCTTGACCACCCTTTCTCTGTGAAAAAATTCTTCCCAATATCTAGTCTAAACCTACCCTTTTTGAACCCATTTCCTCTTGTTCTATCACTAATTGCTTGTAAGAGGAGACCAGTACCAACTGCTCCATAATGTCCTTTCACGTAGTTGATGAGAGTGATTAGATGACTCTTCCTCAAACTAAACAGCCCCAGCTCTCTCAGTCTTTCCTCATAAGATGTATTCACTAGGCCCTTCACCAGCTTAGTTGCCCTCCTCTGCACCTGCTCCAGCACCTCCACATCTCTCTTGTATTGGGGTGCTCAAAACTGGACACAGTACTCAAGATGTGGCCTCACCAGTGCTGAATACAGGGGGACAATAACCTCTCTACTCCTGCTGGCCATTTCTAATACAGGCCAGGATGCCACCGGCTTTGTTGGTCACCTGGGCACACTGATGGCTTATGTTCATATTCCTGTCAATTAGAACCTCCAGGTTCCTCTCTGCCAGACTGCTCTCCAGCCACACCTCCTCAAGCCTGTAGCATTGCAGGGGGTTATTGTGGTCCAAGGACAGGCCCTGGCACTGGGCCTTATTGAAGCTTCTGCCATTGATGTTGGCCCATCGCTTCAATCTATCCAAGTCTCTCTGAAGGGCCGCTCTACCCTCTTGCAGATGAACACTCCCACCTAATTTGGTGTCATCTGCAAACTTATTAATGATACAGTCTGTGTCTTTATTGAGATCATCAATAAAGATGTTAAACAGAGATGGTCCCAACACCAAACCCTGAGGCCACTGCTTGTGACAGGCTTCCAGCTGAATTTAACTCCATTATCCACCACTGTTTGGGCCCGTCCTTTCAACCAGTGTTCTCTCCAGCAGGTTGTCCAACCAGATTGTCTCCAGCAGATTGTCCAAGCCACAAGCAGCCAGTTTATCAAGGAGAAAACCAGCTTATCTAGCTGACTAACAAGAAAAGGGAAGCTACCAAGCCACCATAGTCTCATCCTAACATCTGACATGATAGTCTGAACACACCTGAAAATAGAGGTTGGTGGAAGACTTTTCTGGTTCATTCCTAAAAAGATGCCAATTTACAGAAAGGAATATATATACCAAGTCTGTAGATTTGGTATTAATAAAAGAGAAGAACAAGTAGCTGGCCTCTTCAAAGCTGCTATTATTGAGGAGACTGCCACTTTAGAAACAAAACCATTTTATACTTGAACAACATTAACTCTCAAACCGATTATAGAATTTTCAGGTCAGAAGTTGTTCATCATTTCCCAGAGGTGCCTCGCAGCAGCCGGAAGGGGAAGAGTCTCGGCAGGGCTTTCAGTATGCAAGGTTAAGAGCCTCTTAGGAGCATGGTGACTGGAGCACGGTGAACAGGAGTAAGCAAACAGGATCACAACTGGATCATAGCGAGGCAGTTCGCGCAGGCAGGGCACACAGGTAGGGTAGCAGACGCCGCTTTGTTCTGTTCGGTCGTGTTTCTTTCTTGCTTTCACTCTCCTCTCT
>VXBP01003214.1:100867-111651 GCA_013400115.1 Rhinopomastus cyanomelas | reverse complement strand
TTTTGGACCGGCTGTGCCTGGCTGTGTGAGTTAATACAAAATAATACAAAAATTCCGTAGAAGTACCTTTTGCGAGTTCGGTTTTCTGCATGTTCTAATTGTTTAAGAAACTCCAGCTGTTTCTCATACCACTCTTGTTCTCTTTGAAATATGAAAAATAGGACATGGCATAACAGATTAATAACTTACCTAAGCAGTCAAAAAAAAAAAGGGTAGTAAAAAGGGCTTACAGCACTCCTAAATCCAAATTATTGTACTACCTTCTCAGGTCTTCTTCCACTTGCTTATTTTTTGACTGAACTATTGACAGCAAGGCTTTAAGGCCTTTCTTCAACTTCAGCAACTACAAAAAAGTAAAAATAAACACATTGTTTCCAGACAGTGCAGGCTGTAGTATTTCTATGCAAGGTTTCCTTTGTAAATCTGGTAAACAAAGCCAATATTACATATAATTTCTAAAGAAATTTAGCTATAGAGTGACACACTAGTTTTACCACCAGCTGGATCTACTCAAAATATTACTGCCGTTAGTTGCCTATTATTACCTTACCGAGGCTTTGTAAATCATTACCGATTGTACCTTAAGCAGACTACAGAGATTATACATGAACCACTCATATGAAGAGAGATCGAGGAAAAAACAGGTTAGCATCAAGGCTGCAATGTTAAAATCACTGCAACTACTGGCAAGAATTATTCTATGCTAATTGCACCAATGTTAAATGTACAGCTCTCAGAATCGTGAACTGGCTGCAAGATAGAACGCAGACAGCAGTGGTCAATGAGACAGAGTCTAGTTAGAGGCCTGTGTCTACCAGACACCAAAGGTCGGTACTGGTACTAGGAGCAGTACTATTCAAACTATTCATTAATGACTTGGATGAGGGATTCGAGTACACTATCAGCAAGACACAAAGCTGGGAGGTGTGGCCAACACACCAGTAGGCACTGCTGCCATTCAGTGGGACCTGAACAGGCTGGAGAGCTTGGAAGGGAGAAATGTAATGCAGTTTAAGAATGGTAAGTGTAGAGTCCTGCATCTGGGCAAGAACAACTCCAGGTACCAGTACAGGTTGGGAAATGACCTGTTAGAGAGCAGTGTAGGAGAAAGGGACCTGAGGGTCCTGGTGCACAGGAGGATGCCCATGCACCAGCAGTGTGCTGTTGTGGCCAAGAGGGCCAATGGCATCCTGGGGTGGATCAGAAGCATTGGAGTTAACAGATCAAGAGAGGTTCTCCCTGCTACTGGTCCCATTGACCACTACTCTCTGCCTTCTGTTCTGCAGCCAGTTCATGATCCACCTCACTACTCGATCATCCAACACACAGTCTGGCTGCGAGGACACTGTGGGAGACAGTGTCAAATGCTTTACTGAAGCCAAGATAGACCACATCCACTGCTTCACAAAGATGATGGAGAGTAGCCTAGCAATGACTTCCGCCATCTCCCTTAGCACTTACAAGTGCATCCCATCCAGGCCCATGGATTTATGTACATCCAGTTTGATCAACTTATCCCTAACCCAGTCCTCATCAACCAGGGCAAGCTTCTCTTGTCTCAACATCCTCTGGGACCTCAGCGGTCCGGGGCTTGAGATCAGGACAGCCTCCAGAAGTATAAACAGAGGCAAAGAAGGTGTTCAGTAACTCTGCTTTCTCTGTCTCCTCTGTCTCCAGGGCACCCACCTCATCCAGCAGGGGGCCAACATTGCCTCTAGCTTTAGTTTTGCCTGCAATGTATTTGAAGAAGCCGTTTGTGNTCTTCTTTTAGTGGGCTCCTCCACCATTAGCATCAGGAAATTGTCACCAATGCACTGGAGGAACCTCCTGGACTGTGGATGGCTGGCTGAGTACAACTTCCAGCAAACAGCAGGGTAGTTAAAATCCTCCATGAGAACCAGGGCCTGTAGCTGTGAGGCTAATGTCAGTTGCATGCAGAAGACCTTATCAATTTCCTTGTCCTGACCTGGTGGCCTGTAATAGACACCCACAACAGTGTCACCCACAACAGTCTGTCCCTTAATCTGCACCCACAAACTCTCAACTCTCCCTTCATCTGCCCCTGGACAGAACCCAAGACATTCCAGTTCTTTCACAGAAAGAACTCCTCCACAACCTCACGTTGCTGACCTATCTCTTCCGAAAAAGTCATAGCCATCCGTGACCACATTGCAGTCATGCATACCACATCTCTGTAATTGCTACCTGTTGCAGTTTGAAAATTAACAGAATTTTCAGATGTATAGATTTGTGGTTTCATGAAGAAAAAAGTTATGTTGCTTTAGGAGGACCCCTCTCTGCAGTGACCTGTCCTGGGGGAGGTTACACATGGAATTGTCTCAGGTGCCTGCCCTTGAGGGATGGGCTAGGTGAGAATACAAAAGTGGTGAGCAGTCTTAACCCTGCCTCCTTTTGCTGGGGGCTCCAAGCCCATGGACCCCGGGCCCCACTCTGCCATGGGGAGGGATGCTCTCTCATGTAAAAAGAGCTGGGCTGTCTTTCCCGAAAAAAACATAGCTGTCCATGACATTCTAGTCATGCGAGCTGTCCCACCATGTGTCTGTAATAGCAATCAGATCATAATCTCCTGACTGAACATAATAATGTTACATTATTTCCTATAAAATGCAAAAAATATATACAAACTCTTTTAAACATTATTCATTACAATTAAGGAATTAATAACAATTAAAAAAATAAGTAGTTGTAATACTGGGGAAGAAAAACATTAGACAACAACGCCTAAAGAAACACAGAGTATCACAGCAGTAATCACCTACAGGAGTTGTCACAGGAAAATGAAGCCACTGCATACACTTCAATTTTTTTAACAAAATATTAAGCTCTCTTAACAAAAATACTTACCTCCTCATTTCCTAATGTTAACAGTACATCTGGATTGGTAGAAGTTACTGAAAAATACAATACAAAAGCTTGATTTCTTCAGTAGAAACGATCTCATCCACATTTTGGTATGGGCAAATTCTGCAAATCTTACAATTCATAGAATCAATTAGGTTAAAAAGAACTTTGAGATTATTGAGTCCAACTATTAATGTAATTCTACCAAGCCCACCCCTAATCCATGTCCCTAAGTTTTGAATTTATATAACTTCTTAAACATGTCCAGGGATGATTCAACCACTTCCCTGGACAGCCTGTTCACATGCCTGATGACCCTTTCAAAAAAAAGTTTTTCTTAATGTCTAATCTAAACTTCCTTTGGGGCAATATGAGGCCATTTGCTCTTGTTCGTGATACTTGTGTGTTACTTGGAAGGGAAGACTAGCACCTACTTCTCCACAACCTCCTTGCAGGTAGCTGCAAGCAGCAATATGATCTCCCTTTTAAAGACTAATAGCCCCAGCTCCCTCAGCTGCTCCTCATAAGTCTTGCTCTCTCGACCCGTCACCTTATTGCCCTTCTTTGGGCCCGTTCCAGAACCTCATGTCTTTCTTATACTAATGTGCCCTAAACTGTGCACAGTATTCATGGAATAGTTTTGGCTGGAAGGGACTTTCAAGATCTCGTCCAACCTTTTCCTAGCCTTATCATTTCCACTAAACCATGTCCTTCAAGACAGTATCTACCCTCCTCTTAGACACCTCCAGGAATGGTGACTCAACCACGCACCTGGGCAAGCTGTTCCAATGCCTGACAACTCTCCTTTCAGTAATGAAATTATTTCTAACTTCCAATCTGAATCTCCCCTGGTGCAGCTCTTATTACTCACCACTATGGAGAACAGATCAACCCCTGCCTCTCTACAACCTCCTTTCAAGTAGTTGTAAAGAGCAATAAGGTCTTTTCTCCATACTAAACAGCATCAGATCTCTCAGCTGTTCCTCATACAACACATGTTCTAATTCCTTTATTATCTTGGTAGCTGCCTCTGCATCCTCTGCAGCACTTCACAGAATCACAGAATGTTAGGGATTGCAAAGGACCTCGACAGACCATCCAGTCCAATCTCCCTGCCACAGCAGGATCACCTAGATCATCACAGAGGAACATGTCTAGGCAGGTTTCAAATGTCTCCAAGGCCCAAAACTGGACAAAGTACTTGAGGTCTGGCCTCCCCAAAGCTGACCAGAGGGAAACGATCGCCTCCCTACTCCTGCTGGCAACACTATTTCTCATACAGGCCAGGATGCCATTTGCCTTCTGGGCCACCTGGGCACACTGCTGGCTAATATTCAGCTGGCCCTGTATTAACACTTCCAGATCCTTCCTTGCCTGGCAGCTCTCCAGCCACTCCTCCCCAAGGCTGTAGCACTGCTGGGGGTTGTTGTGGCTGAACTGCAGGAC
This sequence comes from Rhinopomastus cyanomelas, assembly GCA_013400115.1. Taxonomy (NCBI): domain Eukaryota; kingdom Metazoa; phylum Chordata; class Aves; order Bucerotiformes; family Rhinopomastidae; genus Rhinopomastus; species Rhinopomastus cyanomelas. Next base: position 107,343 of record VXBP01003214.1, on the reverse strand, counting down.
ATGACATTTGGCCTTATCAAAATTTATGTAATTTGCCTTGGCCCAGCAATCCAACCTATCTAGATCACACTGCAGAGCCTCCTACCCTCAAGCAGATCGACACTTCCACCCAGCTTGGTGTCATCTGCAAACTTACTAAGGCTGCAATCTATTCCCTCATCCAAATTACTGATAAAAAGTTAATTTGAGTTGTGGCCTCATCAGAGCTAAGCACAGTGGGAGGATTACCTCTCTCCTCCTGCTAGCTACACTGTTTCTGATACAAGACAAGATGCCATTGAGCTTCTTGGCTACCTTAGCACAGTGCTGGGTCATATTTAGACAACTGTCAATCAATACCCTCAGGTGTCTTTCTGTTGAGCAGCTTTCCAGCCTCTCTCCCCCAAGCATGTAGAGTTGTGTTGGGTTGTTGTCACCTAAGTGAAGACCTTGCTGGAGATTATACAGCTCATACAAACTCAACGATCTTGAAGTTCTTTTCCAACCTAAATGATTCTGTGATTACATGAGTATTCTACATACACATGACAAAATCCACCAGTGTGCTTTTATTCACATTCAGTGGCAAGTTTGAAGAACCCCAGACAACTCTTCCTCCCTCATTTCCTGTCCAAGTCCCCTTTGTGTTTATGATGAACCAGCACTACCTGGATTTACCAATTTCTGCTACTGGTTTCTAACACCACCTGATTTTTTTATACTTAATCCTGAGTATGCACTTCCCATTAAATATTCATATTGTGTGAGAATCTTCTCAGACTCTGTCTTTTCTAAAAATAAACCGCTAACTGTAATTTAACAAACAGGGCAGATTGAAGATGCTGGGACAATACATTTGTGGAGCTGCTGTTATAAAGAATGCAGGTTGTTCTATCTACTATGATTTAAAGCTTTTTGTGAATCGCTGAACTTGCAAAACTGAAATGCCAAGCAAAATTGCCTGGTGATACATAGTATAACTACTAAGCAAAATATTACCAGATGCTAGGAATGTAAAAGCAATTACTATGCACATGTTTATGTAGAAACTGCTATTAAATAAAGGAATTTGGCAGAATACTGGTATTTTGCAAAGAAAAATAGAAATTATGCAGAGACCACAAATGTTTATATGGTTGCTTCCACTTCCTTATTTTGCAAAGGTAGAAATCGAATTCTATTTTTATGAGTCAAATGCTTGTTTAAAAGTTTTAATGCAGCTGATGTAGCACATCTAGAGCTACATGAATAGTACCAGAAATTGAAAAAACAAAAAACTAAACTAAAAATAAAATTTGCTTTGTGGATTCAAGTCTGCCTGCCAATACTGTGCCCAAAGAAATGTAGAAATGCCAAGTAACAACCTCTGACAATAAGGTTTAAAACTGAAATGCTGACAGACCCTCATTTGCAAGAAATGAACTGGCCATTACTAAAAGCAGAAACCAAAGTAAAAAGACAGTCTGACATTCACACTGTGGTTATTAAACTGCATGGAATTAGTCTGTCTTCTTTTCCTGTTTGGATAAATTCAGGCAATGTTTTCAGTTGAGTAATTCTGTAAAACCTAAAAGTAGGTAGAAAGAAGCCAAGATGGACAGAGATGATGTAAGCACAGTAAGCACATCTCACCTTCATAAAAGCACTAAAACTCTTACCAGCAACCTCTTTTTTCTTCCTTTGGAAAAGTAGCTAAAACATTAAAGATTTGGATGCAAAATACTATTTTGCATCATAATATGCATAGATTGTTTTTGTAACATGACATTAAGATTTCTAATAATAAGTTGAAAATAATTACATATTTTAGAAAGAAAACCTAACACCTCCAGGTAGTTTATCCAGATAAAACCTGTGTTTCCAATTCATTTGCTTTAAGCCAATAGCTTATTTGTGAGCAGTAGCCAGGGGCCAGTATTTCCTACATGTATCCAATGTCATACTTTTGGTCTACGTATGTCTAAAATGTATTTAAGGCTGACAACTCTTAGACTAAGACAGGCTCACAGAGCACATGCATTTATTTTAATAGAGCAACAATATTTACAAAAAAGAAATACATCTTTGTTCATTTATTAGCAGTTATTTAATTAGAAATGAAGTGCAAAAAGAATATAGACATGACAAATAAACCAAATACTTCTCACAGGAGCATGTACATTTTATGCAGTTATAGCCTGATATCACAACGGCACATGGTCTATCTACTGTTTACAATGCCTAGATGAAAGACTTTGCACAAGCTTATGAGTGTACCTTACATGGAAGCAGTTACTTACACTCAGGACTTCTTTGTTGACATTGACACCACTCTGATATTAAAGCCTTATATTTCGCCATTATCAAGGAAAGCTGTACGGTAAGAAAAAAGCATCTCTTGAAGTGTGTTGTGTTAGAGTAAAATGAGATTCTGACAGGAACTGAATTACTAATTCTTGAACTACTCTCTCAGCCTCTTCTTGTAAGGCAGATGCTCTAGCGCCCTGACCAACTCAGTGGCTCTGTGACGCACTTTCTCCAGTAACACCTTGTTCTCCTTGAACTGGGGAGCCTAGAACTGAATACATCATTCCAGATGCAGTCTAAGCAGGGAAAAGTAGAAGGGGAGAAGAACCTACCCTCCAGCCACTGGCCACACTCTTCTTAGTGTCCTTCTTGTAATGAAGAGCCCAAAACCAAACACAGTATTTGTGTTGAGGCCTCATCAGCATCTCATGTTGGGCAACAATCACCTCCCTACTCCCGCTTTTTTATACAAGCCAGGATGCTGTTGGCATTCTTGGCCACTGTTGACTCATATTCAGCTGGCTGTTTACCAACACCCCTAGGTGTTTTTGACAGGCACCGTACCAGACACAGTCCCCAAAGCCTGTAGCATTGCATGGGGTTGTTGTGACCCAAGTACATGATGCAACACTCAGCCTTTATGAACCTCATAAAGTTAGCCTTGACTCATTGATCCAATCTGTGTCTCAAGACATCCTTGAGCAGACCAGCACTTTTGCCTAAAGTGTCATCTGCAAACTTACTGAGGGTGCACTCAATTCCCCTGTCCAAATCATTAATGAAGACCTCAGAATCACAGAACATCAGGGATCGGAAGGGATATTAAAAAATCATCCAGTACAATCGCCCTGCCACAGCAGGATAACCTAGTTAAAGTCCCACTGGAACATGTCCAGGCTGGTTTTAAATGTGTCCAGAGAAGGAGACTCCACAACTCCCCTGGGCAGCTTGTTCCAGTGCTCTGTCATCCTCATTGTGAAGAAGTTTCTTCTCCTATTTATGTGGAACCTTCTGTGTTCCAGCTTACACCCATTGCCCCATGTCTGATCATTAGATAACACTGAGAAGAGCCTGGTTCCATCCTCCTGACACCCACCCTTAACATATTTATAAATATCAGTGGGGTCACCCCTCAGTCTCCTGTTCTGCAAGCTAAAAAGCTCCCTCAGCCTTTCCTCATAAGGGAGGTTGTTCAACTTCCTTCATCATCTTCATGGCTCTGTGCTGGACTCTGTCCAGCAGTTCTGTGTCCCTCCTGAAGTGAGTGGCCCACAACTGGACACAATACTCCAGATGCTGTCTTTCCAGGGCAGAGCAGAAGGGGAGAAGAACCTCTCTCAATCTGGTAACCGCCTCCTTCTGACACAACCTAGGATGCCATTGGCCTTCTTGGCCACAAGGGCACAATGCTACCTCATGGTCATCCTGCTGTGCACCAGGACCCCCAGGTCCCTTTCTCCTACACTGCTCTCTAACACGTCAAGTCCCCAACCTATCCTGGTACCTGGAGTTGTTCTTGCCCAGATGCAAAGCTCTGCACTTGCTCTTGTTATAGCTCCTTAGATTTCTCCCTGCCCAACACTCCAGCCTGTCCAGGTCCTGCTGAATGGCAGCACAGCCTGCTGGGGCGTTGGCCACTTCTCCCAACTTTGTGATAGTGCACTCTAATCCCTCACCCAAGTCATCAGCAAATATAGGAGTATTGTGTCCAGTTCTGGGCTCCTCAGTTCAAGAGGGATGTGGAGCTGCTGGATAGAGTCCAGCGTAGAGCAACGAGGATGATGAAGGAGGTGAAGCACCTCCCTTATGAGAAGAGGCTGAGGGAGCTGGGTCTCTTTAGCTTGGGGAAGAGGAGACTGAGGGGTAACCTCATTAATGTCTATAAATATTTGAGGGATGAGTGTCAGGGGGATGTAGCCAGGTTCTTCTCAGTGTCATCTAGTGATAGGACGAGGGCCAATGGTTGTAAACTGGAACATAGAAGGTTCTTCTTCCCAGTGAGGGTGACGGAACACTGGAACAGGCTGCCCAGGGTGGTTGTGGAGTCTCTTTCACTGGAGATATTTAAGACCTGCCTGGATGTGTTCCTGTACGACTTGGTGTAGGTGATCCTGCTGTGGCGGGGGGGTTGGAGTAGATGATCTTTCGAGGTCCCTTCCAATCCCTAATGATTCTGTAATTCTGTGATAATGAATAGTACTGGTCCCAGTACCAACTCCTGGGGCACTCCAGCTAGACTCTGTCCTGACTGACCACCACTCTCTGGCTTCTGTCCTGCAGCCAGTTCACAATCCCTCTCACTACCCAATCATCCAAACAACTAGCCCAGTACTGAGCCCTGGGGAAAAGAACTTGTGACTTGGGTACCAACCAGATATAACTCCATTCATCACCACTCTTTTGACCCCAGCCATTGTAGCAGCATTGCATGTGAAGTTTTTGCTATACATAAACACAACTTTTCAATATTTGCTACACACACACACGAAAACACAGCTTTAAAGTTTCAAATGCAAAGATGTCAACTTCAGAGAGTCAGTGAAGATTGCTTCTTTTGCAAGGACACCATTATCTTTACAGAAAATAAATATTTTGTGGAGAATAAAAAAAATAAAAAGTGTCTTACCTTGGCATCCAATCCTATGACTGTTCCCATTTTATGACATTTCAGTATGTTCTGATACTGAGTGGAAAATAAACACAAGAATATTTTCTTACAAAAGGGAATAGTAAGAAAACAAGATGCCTCCACGTTCCAATGACAGTTGTTTAGCATAGGAATAAATTTTGACTTGACTCCTACCACATCCCTCAAAGTCTGACCTAAAACTGCAAGTTAAGAAGTATTTTAAAATCATGTTACAGTAAAAAAATAATATCAATTAACTGAAAACTTGAAAAGCAACAGCTAACGAAGCATACATGGTTTCAGGAAAAAAGGCAAGTTATGAGGGACAAGTTGATATGGGGAAATACACTGAACAGGTAAAGAACATTAGAAACTGGGAAGAAAGAGTTATGGACAAGATGGAAAAGGGAAGCTGCTGAGAACGCACTTGCTGCTATTATTCTAGCAATTCATGGTACACTTCAAAAATAGTCTCAAATTTAGAACCGCACTACATTAGCTCCCATGACTGCAATGTGCAAGTAATGTGAATGAAATGTGGAATTCAGGCCGTCAGAGATATCCAATGCTTCAGCATGAGAGATCTGCTATTCTTTCTTGTTTTACAGCTGTCAGCAGCGTAACCTACTCCATGAATAAGCAGAATGTATCCTACTAAGAAGCAGGACTATTGAGCAGTACTTCAGAAATTCTGATGTTAATGTTTGGAACCAAAGAACAACATAGGATTTCTGCACTAAAAACTGTTATTTCTGACATATAATCATTGTTGTATTACCCTTGATATATTTCATTAAATTTCTCTCTGCCCAGGTCTCTAGCCTGTCCAGGTCTCACTGAATGGCAGTTTGCTGGGGTGTTGGAGACACCACTAAGCTTTGTGTCATCAGCAACCTTGCTGACACTGCACCCCAATCCCTCATCCAAGTCATAGAATCATGGAATCATTAAGGATTGCAATGGACGTCGAAAGATCATCTAGTCCAATCCCCTGCCACAGCAGGATCACCTAGACCGAGTAATAGAGTCAGTCTGGGTCAGAAGGGACAAAGGATCATCCAGTTCCAACTCCCCTGCCATGGGCTGGGACACCCCACCCTAGATCAAGCTGGCCAGAGCCTCATACAGCCTGGCCTTAAACACCTCCAAGAACGGGGCCCCAACCACCTCCCTGGGCAACCCATTCCAGGCCCTCACCACTCTCACGGTGAAGAACTTTCTCCTCACACCCACTCTAAATCTCCCCCTTTGCTCCATTCCCCCTACTCTTGTCACTACCTGACAGCCTAAAAAGTCCCTCTCCAGCTTTTTTGTAGGCCCCTCTCAGATACTGGAAGGCCACAATAATGTCACCTCAGAGCCTCCTCTTCTCCAGACTCAACAGCCACAACTCTCTCAGTCTGGCCTCATAGGAGAGGTGCTCCAGCCCTCTGATCATACTTGTGGCCCTCCTCTGCTCCACCATGTCCACACCCTTCTTGTAATAAGGGCTCCAGAATTGGACGCAGTACTCCAGGTGGGGTCTCAGAGCAGAGTCACCTCCCACGACCTGCTGGCCAGACTTCTCCTGATGCAGCCCAGG
>VXBP01003214.1:52261-100679 GCA_013400115.1 Rhinopomastus cyanomelas | reverse complement strand
AAGCCATGCTGATTGTACCCAATCACCTCTTCACTATTCTCCTGACTCTGTAGTGCCTTCAGCAGGATCTGCTCCAAGATCTTACCAGGCACAGAGGTGAGACTTGACTGGCCTGTAGTTCTCTGACTCCTCCTTCCTACCCTTTTTGAAAATAGGAATGATGTTTCCCCTTTTCCAGTCAGTGGGGTCTTTGCCAGACCACCATGACTTTTGGAATAGAATAGAGAGGGGTTTAGTAACCTCATCTGCCAGTTCTCTCAGGATGGTGTATCCCATCTGGTCCCATGGACTTGAACACTTTCAGGTCCTTCAGATGATCATGAACCAGATCTTCACTTATGTTGGGCAGTTCTTCTTTGCAGTCCCTGCCAATATTTTCCATGACTCCAGGAGTGTGGCTGGAGGCCTTTGCAATGAAGACTGAGGTAAAGAAGGACAAGTCCATGTCACTTGTAACCACATCACCTGTTTCTTTTCTGAGGGGGCTCACACCTTCCCTAGTGTTCTTTTTACCATTCATATACCTGTAGAAATTTCTGGTGTTCCCTTTGACCTCCCTTGCTAGGCCCAATTCAAACTGTGCCTTGGCTTTCCTAACCAGATCTCTAGCTGTCCAGACAGCATCCTTATATTCCCCCCCATTCTAGCTGTCCTCCCTTCCACTCCTTGTAGAGTTTCTTTTTGTGGGACAGTGTGTCCAGGAGCTCCTTGCTCAGCCAAGCAGGCCTCCGAGCATTCTTCCCCGCTTTCCTCTTTGTTGGTATACATTGCTCCTGGACACAGAGGAGGTGATCCTTGAATACTAACCAGCTATCCTGGGCCCCTTTTCCCTCAAGGGCTTCATCCCATGATACTTTGGCCAGCAGATCCCTGAAGCGATCAAAGTCTGTACACCTAAAGTCCAGGGACATAAGCTTAGAGCCCTGAGGATCTTAAATTCAACTGCTTCATGGTCACTGCAGCCAAGGCTGTCCCTGAGCCTCACACTGGTCACCAGCCCTTCCCTGTTGGTGACAACAAGGTCCAGCACAACACCTTTTCTTGTTGGTTCCTCCAGTATTTGGAGGAGGAAGTTGTCATCTGTGTAATCCAAGAACAACCTGGATTGCTGGTGCCTTGCTGTGTTGTCCCTCCAGCAGATGTCGGTGTGGTTGAAATCCCCCACGAGGACCAGGGCCTGTGACCTGGATGCCACTACTATTTGCCTGTGAAGGGCCTCATCTGCTTGATTCTGCTGGTCAGGTGGCCTATAGCAGACCCCTACAGTAACATCACCCTCCCCTGTCTTCCCTTTAATTTTAACTGACACACTCTCAACCAGCTCATCATCCTTCCCCAGGTGGAGCTCCACTGATTCCAGCTGGTCACTGATATAGAGGGCAACACCTCCTCCTCTCCTTTCCTGCCTGTCCTTCCTAAAGAGCTTGTACCCGTCTATCCCTACATTCCAGTCATGGGAATCATCCCACCAAGTTTCAGTAATAGCCACTATATCATGGCCTCCCAGCAGCACAGTGGCCCTTAATTCATCCTGCTTGTTGCCCAAGCTCTGTGTATTTGCACAGAGGCACTTCAGCTGGGCTGGCCCTGTCCACAGACTGTCCTGGCGCAATTAATGAATAGATAGATTGTATTTTTATCTCTCTCCTGTTTCAAAGCAGTGGCTCTGGAAGGAATAGATGGATCCAGTCTACTAATATACGACTCTGTGACTAGTGTCACCACCACAAGCTGAAAAGCTTATGCAGAAGAATTAAAGACTGAGACAACAAAGGGAAAATTGTGCTTGGTTTCTACTACAAGCTACCTGATCAAAAGAAGCCTACTGACAAATCCTTCTTACTCCAGCTACAGTGGATATCATGCTTACAGGCACTTGTCCTGACGACCTCAACACCTGCCAGAAAGCAGCACAGTGAGCTCTTGGCAATCCAGAAGATTCTTGGAGTTCACTGAGGATACCTTCTTAAGCTACAATACATCAATCATAAAAGGTCAAAAAAGCATTGCCCTCTGCTAAGCATGACTAGCAAAAGTTAAACACAAGATCCGTTGGTGCTTATTCAAAACCTCAGGTTGATGTTTGTTTTTGTTCTACTTCAAATTTCCAAGTATTTTTACCTCAGTTTCTGATATTTTTAATGCTTTGAGACTACAATTCAGAACCCAAACATATAGCACATAAATACCACATAAAGCTGAATGAAGCAGTGAAGGATGTCAAGACTCAAAATACAGAAAATTACTTTTTATCAGACTCAGTAGAAGTCCCAGAACTATTAAAATTTTACCTTTCATGGGATTTCTGTAAATAAAGAGAACTTGCTCTAAAATAGTATTATTAGCATATCAAGAGACATAAATTTTTTTCTTGTGAATGTAATCATCAGTTTGCATTAGTGTCATCCCTCTAAGCCTTTCTCCTCCCAATCTCTCTCCTTTAAGTACTTGTTAACAGCAGTTGAATCCCACCTTGCATGTGGCTGAAGAGGATTTCAAGTCTCAGAGTGCTGTACTAATAGAACATATATAAATTGTTTCATTTTCTGTAGTTTTAGTATGTATTCCCACTCAATTTAACTAAACTGTAACATCAGCACACTGTAAACAAACTGACACTGCAAACAATACTTCACCTGTGCCAGTGTTTCTGCCTTTGGCCTCTCTGAAAATTTCTTCCCCTTTTTTTTTCTTTTTTTGTTGTTTCCCCCTTTTTGGAGGGGATAAGCATGAAGTGAAGGATGTAGAGAGGAATGAAAAATAGTTGAGGACAGCTCACAACAAGTCTAGACTACCCATTGTTATTTGCATACCTCTTCAATTTGCCACCATATACTGTTACAGTCATTCTGTAGTTCTTCCATGGCATCTACAGAGCAAGCTGGGTCATTGATGGCTTCTGGCAAAGATTTAGCCTATTAGCAAGCAAACCAAACAGTTATTACATAGACCTATGACAGTTACTAGCACATTATTGAATCATACCTCCCACTTGAGGTCAAATATAAAACCGAGCAATCCTTCTGAATACAAAGCTTTTGGTTAACTCCTCAGTATTTCTAGACAGAACCCAGTTCAGCAAAATCAGCTAATCATTTTACCATTGCACAATCTGAAGACACTAATCTTTTTTACAGAATTTAATCCAAAGTTCTGTATTTTCAAAACCGCCTTCATTATACACAAAGGTACTTTCTTATTTTCTGAAAACCTAAAGAAACATTGAGAGAATCTCAAATCTACAAAGCCAAGCTTTGCTTCGATGCATCAGTAAAGCTTTTAAACAGGTATTCCTGCTCTGTCTTCCAATAGATATTCTCAATTACTTCTCCTTAGGACAGCTTGAAATCACAAATCAGTGTCCTGGAGATGTACCCTGGAGAACTACCCAAGCTAAATACAAAAGCCAAGTCAGAGAGAAACACAAAAAACTCAGAAATTTAATCTTGGTTACATCTACAGAGAGATACAGGAACGACAGCAGCAATTAAGCGGGGAAAACCAGATGACAACGGCAGTTAAGAGGGCGGGACAATAGCAGCTATGAGCTGGGAACAACAGGCGAGGCCGATCGCAGCTTTTCCCGCCCAAGAGCGCCCTAGCAGAGCCCAAACTTTTCGCGTTCCTTTCCCTTGGCCGCGGCCCTAAGGCGCCCAGGTTCCTCTGCGGGCCCGAAGCCGCTCTGCTCGGCGGCCCAAGCCCGCAAGCCTTGCGGTAGCGGAGTAGCGCCTTGAGTTCCCCCACCCCGCCAGCCGTTACCATGGATCCTCCGCCAGGCCCGAATCCGCAGCTTCGCGCGCCTCGCGAGCGCCCGTTGGTCCTCCCCATTGCTCCTCCCCGCTACCTGTCGTCACTACCTCCGCGCCCGACGAGGGGTTCGGGAAAGGCGGGAAGTGTGATAGGGACAGTGACGTCAGGCAGCGTCGCGTCAGCAGCGTCACTTCAGGCATCGTCGCTTCACTTCGGGCAGCATTATTTCAGGTAGCGTCGCTTCACTTCGGGCAACATTACTTCAGGTAGCGTCGCTTCTAGCAGCATGGCCTCGCTCGAGGAGCGTAAGCGAAAGCTACGTGAAGCAGCTGACGGCAACGAGCAGGGAGACGCGGCGGCTGAGGAGGATGAGCTCTGGGTCGGGCCGCTACCGGGGGAGGCCGCACAAGCGAAGAGAAGGAGAGGTAACAGCGAAGGCGCCGGGAGCTGGGCCGTCCCCGGGCCGTTCCCGCTGCCGCTGCCTGTAGCGGTGTCGCGTGCAGTGACCTGTAGGCTGCGGCAGTAGGGGTGCGGGACCCGTCGTGCTGAGGGGCTCCGCTGCGCTGCTGCCGCTGCTGTGGGGGCGGAGGGGGGTGCCGGGCTGCGATCGCACGCGGCTTCGTGGTGTCCAGGAGAGCAGAGGGCCCTGAGCGATGTGGGGCTAGCAGATCAAGGCGGGGGTAAAAGGGCCGCTCGGTAGCCAAGGTCGTGGTGCAGGTCTCAACTGTAAGGATGTGCAAATAAAAGGCAGAAGCAGGAAATCAGACTAATGTAGACAATCGGGTTCATGTAAGCAAATCGAGATGATCAAGGGGCTGGATTGACTGCTTTACGAGGAGAGGCTGCAGAGCTGGGGCTGTTTAGCCTGGAGAGGAAACTGAGGGGAGGGAGATCAGGTCAGCGCTTATGTGCGTAGCTGTAGGGCAAGGCACAGTGGGCACAAACTGAACGTGAGGTTCCATCTGAACATAAGGAAAAGCTTTTTTTACTATGAGGTTGCTCAAAGAGGTTGTCGAGCCCTTCGCGGACCTGCCTGAACGTCCCTTCCAACCCCTACCTTTCTGTGATTCTGTGAATGAGCTAGGTAGGTGCTAGGACTTAGGATTCAGATACAACACTTGCGTTGGACCTTGAATTGCAGGGATGCAATTGCTTTTGGAAGTAAACGAGGTATTTTCTGGCAGTAACTTAAAAATTATTACGCTGAGGGTTTTTGCATGCACTCCGGCAGCCAAGGCACTGCTAGTTGCTCTGAAAGGGGGCGTTTCTGTGGTTTAAACAGTTTAATTAGCTTTGCATTGTCACAGCGTAGTTGGGAGAGGGAGTTGACGCCTAGAGGCGATCTAATCAAACCCCACCCGCAAAGCAGGATTGCCTAAAGCAATGGAGTCTGTCAAATGTCTGTTAAGTTTGAGTGCAGAGCCACAGTGGAGAACCGAAGCTAGAACAAAAGCATCTTTTATTATGCATGCACAAAATCCTAGGATAGTCTTGATTTAATTGAAGTAGGCTATTCAAGTGTAATCAAGGGGGAACAAAAGCTAGATATACCTTCATGAAAAAGTATCTTGATGTTTTTCTTCTTACTCCGTTTAGTTCTTGAATTTGAACACGTTTATCTTGAAAATCTGCCGTGTGCTTCGATGTATGAACGCAGTTACATGCACAGAGATGTCATTACTCATGTAGCATGTACTAAGTAAGTGTCCTTTTTTTTTTTTTGTTTTCCTGTCTGTATCTCATTGTAGGAGATTTTTGCATTTGTAAGGAAATTTTCACTGTGTAAGTTACTATATCCACACATGGTATTTCAAGGTTTTTTTTAAAAAACTGAGAGCAAAGGAAAGGGCTTCCTGAGGTCCAAGATGAAAAATTGTCTAAATATACCAAAAGGGGACCTTAAAATTCTCACTGCAATGTGCAGTATTTACCGGATTAAAAGCAACTGACTGCATCTGAACAGCAGAACTGAGAAGATAGCTTGCTTCTCTTTCATGTCTGTATGACACATATATATGTATGTATGTTATTAGTAAAATTAGTAAATAATAAGTACTCTGCAAACAGACCTAATGTAGGACTAAAATACGTATGTTGAAAGGGATGGTATTACAAATTTATTTTATTGAAGGCATTGACTTTTCGTACATTAATCTGAAGTGCATTAAAATACCTTGCTTTTCCAAGAGTGATAGTACCCATTCAGAGATGTTTGTCCCAGTAATTGGTTTAAAGTTCATTCTCTACACTGTCATAATTACCATATAAAACTGCCCACTATGAAAGTTCATAATCTGTGTACATTCTTTGTTTTTTCTTTTGTATTTGCAGGACAGATTTTATTATAACAGCCAGTCATGATGGACATGTAAAGTTCTGGAAAAAAATAGAAGAAGGGATTGAGTTCGTTAAACACTTCCGGAGTCACCTAGGTGAGATATTTCTTTTTCTCTAGAAGCCCGTGCTTCTTCCTTCCCTTCTTAGTCATTTGCAGAGGAAATGCAGGTAAAGATGAGAGTGGTTCAGGACTTCACTTACAGCCTAGCATTAAATGGTATCTGTCTCTCTTCTTCATTCTCATGTCCTATTACATCTGCTCCCAGACTGCAGGAGGGCTAGGGTGCAAATAAAACACATTCACATATCCTGCTGCACAGATCCCCTACAGTCTTTCATATTGCCTTTTTTGCTCTGTCTATGCAGAGACTGGCTAGGACATGAAGAAACACAAAACAGGGTACATAAAATCCAGAGAAATTTTAAAAGGTGCTTCTTCATCCCTGAGATTATTCTTTTCTATCCTTCAATATAGGAAAACATTTCATCTTGAATTATTGCAACTGTAGCATTAATTCTGCTTCATTGTAGTGATTGATACTAAGAATTGATAAATTTAACAATTTTTTTTGAGTTAGCACTTCTGTACTATGCTAAGCATTAAGCTGGACATACTGGTCAAGTTGGGGACTAATAGGCTTAGTTAGTAAAGTGCTAAGGAGTGCCTAACTGGGCCCTTAGGTGTAAAAGACTTCTGCTTCTGACAACACAGAACCTCATGCCCACTGTTCTCCAATACATACAGCAAATCAGTGACCATACAAAAACAAATGGCATAGATAACAAGCCCTTTCAGAAGTCACAGCTCTGTAAACGCCTTCAGGGAACAGGTACGGAACAGCACTTCCAAGTTGCTAGGTGGATCCAGCCCCAGCTCATGCCCAGACGGTTCCTCAGTCTCTATCAATGGTGGGGGTGGTTCCCATAGCCAGAGCACTACTAAACTGTTTTCCAGCACAGATGTCTCAAAGTCATGCTGGATCTCTCTTGGCTTTGGACCACCTCCATTCACTGCTGCCTTTCACTGTGTTATGAAGTGCACATGATCACATCACTTCTTCAGTCCTGAGGCTGCAGCGTGTCTGTCTTTTTCCCCATTCCTAAACAAAAAGGGGAATTCCCAAAGAAAACAAACCAAACCCCTGAAGGAAATCAAAAAAACACACTAAAAGCCTGCAAAAGTATGTTTCTCTACTCAAAAATACTAATTTGCCAAGATGCTGATTGTTTGAACCCAGGCAGTTTTTTGTGTGGAGTTGGGAAGTTTTCTTCACAGACAACATTTTAGCTCCTATCCTGATTTACCAGACCCCCACCAGGCTCAAGTCACAACAGACAGAAAGAAAGTTCTTGTTATTAGAAATGTTGATATGCCTGGAAAAAAAAATCTAGTTTGCTATGCAGACTGTTACGATAAGTGAACTATTTCTTTTTAGAGTTACAAAAATATGTTGTGTTGGGTTCTTTATGTTGACTAACAGGCTTTTACCATATTATATTGTTTCCAGTTTAAATTAAATAACAGTAATTGCAATTACAATAATTCATGAATGTATATTGTAGTTCATTATCACATAGCTAATTCTAAAGAGAGTACATAATTATTGGTTTTGTTTGGGCTTTCATTAAAGTTAGTTGAAGTCAAAAAGATGGAGAAACATTTCTGAAATAGTTTAAACTTCTGGAGATATTTTCCTATGGAATGTTGCAATGAAATATTTCCCTTTCTTGTGTCTTAATAGCATGTTAACTTTTTTAAAACAGGTGTTATTGAGAGTATTGCTGTTAGTTCTGAGGGGGCATTATTCTGTTCGGTTGGAGATGACCAAGCAATGAAGGTTTTTGATGTAGTCAACTTTGATATGATCAACATGCTGAAACTTGGGTAAGTTCATAAGTTCCTAGAAGTTTTTGGGATTATAAATGGGGGTTATTTTTAAGAGATAAATGAATAAATTGTGGGGTTTGAGGGGTTTTTTTTCCAATCTGATTAATCTTCAAAAAGGGTAAAAAGGAGGAGGACCCAGGTGTCTATAGACCGGTCAGCCTCACCTCCGTCCCAGGAAAGGTGATAAAACAATTTGTTTTAGAGGCTGTCTCCAGGCACGTCAAGGACAGGAGGGTCACTAGGGACAGTCAGCATGGCTTTACAAAGGGAAAGTCATGCTTGACCAACCTGATAGCCTTTGATGAGGGCATAACCAGGTGGATAGATGATGGCAGAGTGGTGGACATGGTCTGTCTTGACTTAAGTAAGGCTTTTGACACAGTCTTACGTACCATCCTCGCAGCCAGACTGAGGCAGTGTGGTCTAGGTGATCGGGTAGTGAGCCGGATTGTGAACTAGCTGCAGAACAGAAGTCGGAGAGTAGTGGTGAATGGGACAGAGTCTAGTTGGAGGCCTATATCTAGTGGAATGTCCCAGGGGTCAGTGCTGGGACCAGTCCTGTTCAATCTAGTCATTGATGACTTGGATGAGGGATTGGCATGCACTGTCAGCAAGTTTGCTGATGACACAAAGCTGGGTGGTGTTGCCAACACCCCTGCAGACTGTGCTGCCATTCAAGCAAGACCTCGACAGGCTGGAGAACTGAGCAGAGAGAAATGTAATGAAGTATAACAAGGGTAAGTGTAGAGTCTTGCATCTGGGCAAGAACAACCCCAGGCTGGGGACTGACCTGTTGGAAAGCAGTGTAAGAGAAAGGGACCTGGGGGTCCTGGTGGATAGGATGACTATGAGCCAGCAGTGTGCTTTTGTGGCCAAGAGTGCCAACAGCATCCTGGGGTGGATTAGAAGAGGGGTGGTTAGCAGATCAAGAGAGGTTCTTCTCCCCCTCCACTCTGCCCAGGTGAGATCACATCTGGAATATTGTGTCCAGTTGTGGGCTCCTCAGTTCAAGAGGGATGTGGAGCTTCTGGAGAGAGTCCAGCGTAGGGCAACAAGGATGATAAAGGAAGTGGTACAACTCTGTTACAAGGAGAGGCTGGGGAACCTAGGTCTTCTAGCTAAGCTTGGAGAAGAGGAGACTGAGGGGCGACCTCATTAATGTCTATAAATATGTAAAGGGTAGGTGTCAGGGGGATGGAGCCAGGCTCTTCTCAATGTCATCCATGGCTGCTTGCTCATCTTTGCAGTGGTTAGTGTGAAATCATATTGCAGAGTTAATTAGCTTTGTCTCAAATTTGTTCAGGCTCTTTCAGTTCTGTCTGTACAATCTGGTTATCTGCAAGTCTCCATGTATTACACTTCCATTAGTGGTCTGGAGATTGGAGGCTATTTCTCTAGAAATTTTGTATAATGATGCATATAGCAATGGATCATATATAATTTTTAATAGATATATTTTAATAGTTTTCTTTTTGTGAACCTGAGCAAAATTATGGTTGTTTATTCTCTTTATGAGAATGTTTACCAGGCAGACACTGAAAATCCAGTTTATTAGTGTTTGTTATTCGTGTATCCTTTAGTGTCTGCTAGTTTATTTCATGAGAGGATACTATATTTGAGGTTTTTCTGGATTCTGTGGTCTGTCGTCTAGTTTCTGAGTTCAGCCTCTCTTTGCCTATAGACTTTTTTTTTTGGAAGAAAGACGTAACTTAGATTATTGATCGTACCTCCTGACTTGTTTTATTTTTAGAGTGATTTTGATACTAGCAAATCTGTCTTAAATACTTTTCGTAATTGTATTGAATATAGGACGATTATTGTAATTTTACTTACACTGTTTATTTGGTTTGGGTTTTTTAATCTTGCAAGATCTAGTTGAATTTTTCTTTAAGTGTATGACAAAAGTTAATGGGTCGTAGAAGTTGAGTAGTTGTTAATGCTGCTGGTGCTATTTAGATGGATTTCCATCTTTACCCTTTTATATCTGCTCTTCACAGGTACTATCCTGGCCAATGTGAATGGGTATATTGCCCTGGAGATGCCATATCTTCTGTTGCAACATCTGAGAAGAGCACAGGAAAAATATTCATATATGATGGACGAGGAAACAACCAGCCACTTCATGTTTTTGATAAACTCCATACATCCCCTCTTACTCAGATACGATTGAACCCTGTCTACAAAGCAGTAGTGTCTTCTGACAAGTCTGGAATGATAGAGTACTGGACTGGTACACCTAACGAATATAAATTTCCTAAGAATGTGACTTGGGAATATAAAACAGATACGGACCTATATGAGTTTGCTAAATGCAAGGCTTACCCATCCAGTATAAGTTTTTCACCTGATGGCAAGAAAATGGCTACTCTTGGGTCTGACAGAAAAGTTAGAATTTTCCGTTTCCTCACCGGGAAGCTCATGAGAGTTTTTGATGAATCTCTGAGTGTGAGTTTTGGCTTTCTTTTATGAAAATCTTTCTCTTCTGATCTGAATTAATTTACTGGCGTATTGACCTAAGTAGTCATCTGTTTCTAAAGCTGAGTTTCATTGCTGTATTTTGCTAACATAATAGTTTTTCCTTGTCCTCTTCTTTGCCTCTTGCATTGCTTTGCCACAGAATTAATTCTTGCTGATAAATGTTAGTCATGCAGTGAAACTGCTTTGTGGATTTTCATTTGTGCTTTTGTAGCGGTAAATTTCTCTTTACTAGCAAGCAGTTACTGAAGCTGCCTATTTCAGATAACATTGATGTCCCCATGATTGCTGAGGAGGCTTGCAGCTTTAATTGCTAGCTACTCTCTATCATCTTCAAAAGGCTATAGAAAGTGGGAGAGGTATTAGGACTGGAGGAGAGCTCAGTGCCACTATATCCTTCAAGAAGGAGGAGGACTCGGGAAGCTCAAGCCTTAGCTCCATCCCTGATGTAACCAGGATGTGGAGGAAATGAAGAGAGTCATCATGGATTCACCAAGGGGTTGGCTGAGTAGAGCAGTGTAAATTGTATACCTTGGTTTCAGCAAGGCTTGTTAAACTAAGTTCCATAACGTTCTCGTAAGAAAGGTTAGGAAGTGTGGGATGGATGAGTGACTGTAAGGCACACTGAGAACTAAAGCTATATCTGGACTTCCATGTCCGGTGCAGGGCTCCTCATTTCAAGAGAGAGAAAACGACTGGAGAGAGTCCAGCAGAGGACTACACAGGGAATGAGGGGACCGGAGCATTTCTTTTACAAAAAAAAACGCTATGAAAGCTGCATCTGTTGAGCCTGGAGAAGATTGACAGGGAATCTTATCAATGAAACACAGGAAGTTCCATATGAAGATGAGAAAAAGCTCTTTTACTTTGAAATTGACGGAGTACTGAAACAGGATGCACTGAGACTGTGTAGCCTCCTCTAGCTGAGTCTTGCTGGCAGGGGCCTCTTTGACTAGATGACCTTCAGAGGCCCTTGCCAACCCCTGCTCTTCTTGATTCTGTGAATTATATTGTCATCTTCTAAGTACTTCATCAGACAGCTACACACTTTGCCTAAGCTTGGTACTACCCTGTGGCTGTTGGGTTATTAAAAATTATTGAATATTTAATATATTTTAATTCTTCACTTACGTTTCAGTGGAATAGCCTCACTTAAGTTTTGCATTTTCTAAATGTGGATCTATGTTTTGTTGACTCAAAAGGTTTAAAGTACGTTCATGTAATAGTGATTTTCTCTTTTCTGTAGATGTTTACTGAACTTCAGCAGATGAGGCAGCAGCTGCCAGATATGGAATTTGGCCGACGTATGGCAGTTGAGCGTGAGCTGGAGAAAGTGGATGCAGTAAGATTAATTAATATAACTTTTGATGAAACTGGACATTTTGTTCTCTATGGAACAATGTTGGGCATTAAGGTCATAAATGTAGAGACTAACAGGTAAGTTCTGGTGACACACATTGAGATAAACATGCTTATTTCAAAGTCTATAATTCAGTCAAATTTGTAGTGTATTTAAAGTTTTATATGACTATGCATCTGTAACTGATTTTGCTGGGACCTTTACATTGAGATACTCCCATAGTTAGTAATTAGTCCCTGCAGTTTTAAAACTTCGTAAAATTAGGAGAAAATACGGGTAACATGTTTGTATTAAAAATGCCAATCTATCTGTGATCAATTGTATGTGGTAACACAATGTAAATGTGTGTCACGCAGCTGGGATTTTATTATGTGAGCAGCTAACAGTAACTACACTTCTTTACATCTTGTACTTCAGGTGTATTCGTATCTTGGGAAAGCAAGAGAATATCAGAGTGATGCAGCTAGCTTTGTTCCAAGGAGTAGCAAAGAAACATCGTGCTGCAATCACTATTGAGATGAAGGCATCTGAAAATCCTGTTCTCCAGAATATCCAGGCAGATCCTACAGTAATCTGCACAGCTTTTAAAAAAAACAGGTTTTACATGGTGTGTGTGGCTACTATTTTAATTTTTGTACAGATGTTTTCTCTGCATTATTTTTGCCTTCTTCCTTGCACATTTCTAGAGCATTATCTTGAGTATTTGTTAACATAATTTCTCTAGAGGAGTTAATGTTGCAAGCATATTCTAGAATTTTTAAGTTGTATCTAAAATGGAAGTTGAAGTGACTAAAATGGAAGTCCTGTTCACAGTTTCGATTGTAGGCGAGAGGCAGTGAACAAGCCAAACAGACAAGCAATTCTGGAGTAGTTAGTTACTGATCACCGTAATCTGTCTGTTTCTTCTGACTGAATTTGATTGTATATGCTGTTGGAGCAAGATAGTTTTGTAGTGAAACCAGAAGTTTTTTGAAGAACTGCTGTGGGCTTTATGTTGAAAAGAGGAGGAACTTTAAAGACAAAAGGTTATAGAAAGTTACTTGGATTTGCCTGCAACATTCTGGAATTTGTGAATGGAAATGATGATAATACAGAACTCTGAAATGCAAAGATAGACTGTATGAATTCTCGCCCTACATTGTTTAGCAGGTTGAATAATCATGTGAGTGTCTTGTGTGTCAAGTGCTGTGTAAGACAAGGGAAGAGAAAAACCTCATACAGTTAACTTTATTTTATTTTACTTTTTAGTTTACTAAACGTGAACCAGAAGATACAAAAAGTGCAGATTCTGACAGAGATGTTTTTAATGAGAAACCTTCTAAAGAAGAGGTCATGGCAGCCACTCAGGCAGAAGGTCCCAAAAGAATTTCAGACAGTGCCATTGTCCATACAAGCATGGGAGATATTCATATCAAGCTTTTTCCTGTTGAGTATGTATTTGGTAGTGTTTCTGTTCTTCAATTTTTCCATCCTTCTGTGCTTTTTGGTGTCAGTGTCCAATACTTATCCCAGATAGGAACAGTTATTTTCTTTCCTTTTTCTGCTATTTCCACACAGTTTCTTAGTACCTTATGTGTGTAACAACATCAAGTAAGAGCAATGAAGTTGACAGCAGCAGAAGTTTTGGCAGCAGGTCTGTGTTAGCCAGGAGGACAGCAGTTTGCAGATTCCAAATGTGGCCATTGTATTACATTTCATGTTCTTCCAGCTCCTGACAAAGCAGTGTAAAATTTGTACCCACCTATAATATTAGTGCTGTTGTGTGTATCTAAAATCAGGTATATCATTTAAAAAGTTTTACACACCATCTCTCCTTTGTAATGGTAATATATGCAAAGATTTTGTTACGAAACCACTAGTGAATTTATATGTTGAATTGCTATGCACTGAAACTTGAACCTCTTAAGTGTAGTCCATGCCTCTCCAAAAAGAGGTTAGTGTTTTGTAATGGCAAAGATAAGACAAAACAATCTCAACTGTAACCTGTAGGGCAGCCAGTCTTCATTGCTTTTTTCACTAGTGTCTCCTCTCCTCAGGTCCTAGTTTCTGGAATTTGTAATTGTAGCATGTAGGTTGCAGTAATGGTGCAGCTCTTAGCAGTGAATGACAGGCCAAGCTACATGCTGACTTTTTTTACTTCACCTAGCACTGTGTCAGTATGTTTGCATGCATAGTATTGCCAGGTGCTTCACTGCAATTTTTTGAATGCAATTTTAATCACAGTATTACTGGACTTGGTTAATATTCACTTTGTCCTTTCTTGTTCAGGTATTTCCTCACAGCCAAGCTCTCAATTGAGAGTATCTTTGAATTTTTAATTACATTCATCTTAAGGCAGCTTCCCTGGTGATCTTCTTTATGTGGGGTGTGCATCTTTACCTACATACTTGTGGCATGAAAAAAATGGTCACAAAATGAAGCATTTGGGTTTTTTCCCTTTTTTTTCCAACCATGTGTTGAAACACTGCTCAGTGCAATGGGATTTAGTCTCAGCAGAAGTCTTTATGGCCTTGCCATACAAATATGTATTCATTGTAGCCTGTACTGTCTGTTCTTATTTCAGGTGTCCCAAAACAGTGGAAAACTTCTGTGTGCACAGCAGAAATGGCTATTACAATGGCCACATATTTCACCGTATAATCAAGGTAACTTGTAAAAAGTTAATGTTTTTTTGCTTTAAATAAGGTACTTACATTGTCAGTTCACTTTGCTAACATTTTCAGATCTCTTTTGCACAAAGAATTTTTGTAATTCAGTTTCCTGCGAAATCTTAAAGATTTTAAACAGTTTTATCACTTACTGAAGTTTGTTTAACAGTTGTTCTGCAACTGACAAAGTAGAAGAAATCTGAAAAATCAGTTCAGCAGTCCTGCTTGAATTAATCATGTCAGAAAACGATTCTTGCAAGGTTTGTTTCTGCTGCACTAGAATCAAGCTGATACAGCCCAAGTGTTTGCAGAAGGTACAGACAGCCAGGTTTCATTTTCACAAGTACTCAGTTATAGAGTAGAATATAGAATCATTCTGGTTGGAAAAGATCTTTGGGATCTCCAAGTCCAACCATCACCCCTACTCTGAAAGTTCACCCCTAAACCATATCCTCCAACACCGCATCTAAGTGACTCCTGAACACATCTAGGGGTGTGTGACTCAGCCAACACCCTGGGCAGCCCATTCCAGTGCCTGACCACTGAAGAAGAACTTTTTTCTGATGTCTAATCTAAACCTACCTTGTTGAAGCTTGAAGCCGTTCCCTCTGGTTCTGTGGCTAATTACCTGAGAGAAGAGACCAGCACCAACATTTCTACAATGTCTTTTCAGATAGTTGTACAGAGCATTGAGGTCTCCCCTAAGCATCCTCTTCCTCAAAATAAACAGCCACAACTCTTTCAATCTCTGCTCATAAGATTTACTCTTCAGGCCCTTCACCAGCTTTGTTGCCCTACTCTGCACTCCCTCCAGCACCTCGCTGTCTCCCTTGTACCGAGGTGCCCAAAACCGGACCCAGTATTCAAGGTGTGGCCTCACCAGTGCTGAGTACAAGGGGACCATCACCTCCCTGCTCCTGCTGGACACACGGTTTCTAAAACAGGCCAGGAGAATTAAAGTTTATTAGTTAAACTTTTTGTCCCTTATCCCCATTATTTTAACAACTACTTCAAACTGTTCATCAACGTATGAGTCTAAAAAAAATGCACCTGGCAGAAATCACTTATGCTTACTTTTTCCATGCAATGATATATTTAATTTCTATGCAGGGTTTCATGATTCAGACTGGAGACCCAACTGGTACAGGAATGGGAGGTGAAAGTATTTGGGGAGGAGAATTTGAAGATGAATTTCATGCAACTTTACGACATGACAGACCATACACACTTAGCATGGCTAATGCAGGACCAAATACCAACGGATCCCAGTTTTTTATAACAGTAGTGCCAACTGTAAGTAATATTAAAAGCTGAATTTAAGGGCTGCAAAGATTACTAGATAGTACTAGTGTGCTGCTTACTGTATAATGTTTGCTACTTCACAAATAAATGTTGCACACAGCAACACAGACTGTGTGTACTGAAACTGTGCTTCGAGAAATGTGGTTTTGTAGGTTGAGCCTGTAATCAAATTCTTAGTAAATCAGTCATGTTTGTAACTATAGACTCATTTAATTGTTTATTTTGGAAAAAACCTTTTAAGATCATAGAGTCCAATCGTTAACCTAACTATACTAAGCCCACTGCTAAGCTATGTCTGTAAGCTCCGTTCCTACACAACTTTTAAACACATATAGGGATGTAGGTTAAACCACTTCCGCTGGTGCAATTTCAAGCCATTTCCTTTTGTCCTATCACTTGTTACTTGTGAGAAGTGCATTACTAGAGTATTTGATATTAATACACTAGTTTAAACTTGGTGGGAATCTAGCTATTGGTTAGACTAAAGCTTCTGGATATAATGCCAGGATGACGCCTTAGTATTCCCTACTTAAAGCTACACAAAGAAGCAACTATTCAGGTCTGAAGATTTGCTTTGATCTGTGTATAATCTCAGAGCTAAAAAAAAGGAAATTTTGGCAACTGTAACAGAAATGAACCATATCTTAAAGGTAACTCCTATCGAAACTGCATCCTTACAGCACTTACTCCAAAACCATGTGTCATCTTTTTAACAAGCACCCATCTGGCATAATTTTGAGGCCTAAGTGATATTAGTGCCTATATTCAGGTTGCTGAGTGGGCACACTGTACAAATATGACTTTAACTGAAGTAGTAGTCTAGATTGGCACTTAAAATTCGGCCCTGAAAATACAGTGGAGAGACTGAAATTACATTTATGCAAACAAACACTTGAAACTAATGAAGTGCTGCTGCAGTCCTAGAAATTGATGTCTGCACAGTACTACGACAATTGAAATCGTGAGTTTATATTAGTCTGAATATGTATCAGCTGCTTACAGGCTATCTTTACGTGGTGTTAAGTTCCATATTCTGAACCTGTTCACATATTTTAGGTCAGTCTCTGGTTTGGTACCTGTTTTCTCTTTTAATATGTGCTTTTTCCTTCTATGTGCAGCCATGGCTAGACAACAAGCACAGTGTATTTGGAAGGGTGACTAAAGGAATGGAAGTTGTTCAGCGAATCTCAAATGTGAAAGTCAATCCCAAAACCGACAAACCCTATGAGGATATCAGCATCATTAATATCACAGTGAAGTAAACTAGTAACTGAGTGTTTCAGTTTAATCAGAAAAGCCTGACAAGGTGTGACCCAAAGACAAACCTAGAAAGAATGTGAACAGTTTTGATAATTCCTAAATGTAGGAAGTGCCCCAAGACTGTATTTCTGTTAATTTTGTATTTGAAAGTAAAAACATCTGCCTGTTTCTTACAAAGTCTGTTGTTTTTCTTGCATCTCTTCAATGCAGATAAAAAACCACACCGTGCCTTGTGACAGTGTCTATAAAATCTAATTGGGGTGTAGCTTAACTTTTTAGTATTTATTTGCATCCTTCATATCTTATGAAGCCTATTCATAATACTAAAATCTTGGAAGGTAAGGTGAGAAATCCTAAGCTCAGTAAGCTCTTCATTCATATCTGGTTATGATACTGTTTGCTCTAACAAGACATGCAGTCTGTATCTTTGAAATGGTTGTCTATGTTACTTCTGTGTATTCCAATGATCAGATCTTGGAATACCAGTGTATAAAAGTCCTGTGCAATTTGTTTTGGCATTGCACATACTGGGTTTGTCCTCTCAGTGCTTGTTTTCTCATTATCTTAGCCTGGGGCATCTGTTTCTGCCTTCAGTTTTACCTGAAGTCCTACAAGTCCTACCACTTCCACTGAAATACCTAAATGAAGCTAGGAGTTTCTAACACAGTCCTCAATGGAAACTCAGCCAAGACAAGCTCTTGCAAATTTGTGGCTACATATGGTCCTGCTACTACACCAGACAGCTAATCCTACTACTCTGAACAAAGTAACACTGACTGTTTATGTTCACATAACACCACTGCACCTGGTAGACAACACAGTTCTGGTAACTAACTGATAATGAAATGCATGCAAACCAAATTCAGTCCCCCAGAATCTACTATGAAGCTTATCTTCAGGGATCAGTAAGAAAAGCTTTACAGTAAGTTAAATGAAGCACATGTCTAGCCTGAGCTGACTTTAACCAAAAAAAAAAAACCAAACCCAAAAGGGAGGTTTATTAAAATTCATTCTCAAGATTTTAGATACTTTTATTGACAATAATTCCTTTTCTGGACAATTCAAATTGCAGCATAACAGAAACTGCTTCCACTAAAAAAAAGCTCTTTTAAGAAATCTTTACGTAACATCCACACCTGCTCCAACAATTCAGAATAACTAACTATCTCAGAATGAAAGCCTCATGTACTTAATACACAGTCCACAATAAATCTGAAGTTAGCATAGAGCAAGACAACATCAGTTGACAAAACATTTTTCCATTAACCTAGACGTACTATTTTTGAGCTGAGAAAGCTACACCACAACCACTGGATGGTGAATTTATCTTATTTCACAATAAAATCCTGTGAAAGTTTATCCAGTCTTTTCAATTCTCATAGCAATGACTGAGTTACAGTTAAGCAAATATTCCAGTTATGTACTGTGTAAGTCAGTACACTAAAAACTAAAGTTCAGTAAAACTGGTGAAACAGGCACAAATTTGTAACTGAAGCAGTTTATATGCAGTATTAATTTATAATACAAATAAACCTCTTAGTGTACCTATTTACACTGACCAGTTCACAGACGAATGCAACACTTTCAGTTACTTCAAGTCATCTTAAATAAATTCCATTTGAAAACATTTATGGTAGCTAGCATTCCATGTGTCACAAGCAGTCCTTTGTACTCAAACATGAGTGAGAGTCTTTGCTCTGCAATTTTATATCCTTCTGTAATATTTAAAAAATCCAAACTGGTCAACTCAAGCATTTTACAGTAGTATTATACAGCAAAGCGTGTATAACTGAAGAATAAACCAGTTAATATAAAATTACAGAAATGGGATTTTTCTAAAGAATGCATGTCTTCGGTTAAAAAATTCCAGTAGCAGTATCTACTATGCTTAGCAGAACATGTTCATATTTTTAAAAAAATTATGAAGGGACAATAAGCTCTACCTAAGACTGAGACTGCTCTTCCATATAGGCTAAACAGATACTCAGGTCAGACCAGCAAACTGTCTATTGTGCAAGAACTTCCAGGCTGGGAAAGATGAACAATCTTAGTCCAGCAGGTACAGAAAACCACCTTTCACTCTGTTTGAACCATTTCCACAGCTGTAAGGATGTCTGAAGAATGAGTAAACACCCCTTCTCAGTACCTATGTATACATGGAGGCATTGAAGCCCATTTCACAAACATTTAACTACCTTAAAGCTTAGTGTTCTTTCAGCTACTATTCAGTCATTAGGCTTGCTGAATCTGAAATGGCATTTAACACCATCTACATGAAATTTAAGAAAGAAAACCAAGCATCATAAGGAAGTAGTTACCTGCTTCTTCCTCTTGAGGAAAAGTACAGATATCCTATAATTCGTTTATACATTCTTGGCTTTACCTAATGTATATAGTGGGAAAACATCATGAAATTGATATTACAGTAAAAGCCACAGCCACTGTTAGCGGGCTGCATTTCCTTTGCCAAATAAGGTTCAAAGCTCCTGCAGTGACACAAAATTTTCCATGTGGCAAAAATATGCTTCAACTGAAACAACACTGCTTTCACTGTCTTCTCCTGAGTCACTTTTAGTTGGGTAAGAAAAGTGATGATAGGGAGTTTTCAAGTGCTGACCATGGTCTTCATAGGTCCTTTACTGATACGAAGAGGTCCATGGCATGGCTCCAACTGGCAGTGGCAGTGCACTTAAAGAGGAGCGTAGAAGATTGTGGTGCACACACCAGGCAGATAAAATTCTTAGGGAGGTTGCATGTGCAGCAGAAAAGGAGATGTCATTAAGTTGTTGAAACCTTCTCTAATTTAAACAAAACTATTCCATGAGTTTGTGAATAAGTAGTCTTCAAAAACAATCTTTGGTGACAATTTCATGTCAAAGATATAGTAAGAACTGAAAATCTATTTAGGTAAGATTTCTATTACATCTTACCATCTGCTTTTTAAAGTAAGAGTTATAATTAGTCTATACACTGCTTTTACATTGTGTTATTTAATATTTTAAGGCCACTACCTTAATCAAGAAGTGTAACTTCTACAAGAGAAGACTGCTGGATTGAGAGTATAACACTACTTCTTTAAGAAGTTGTTTGGGTTTTTTTTTTTTAAACTTTGTTTGACTTCTCGAGGACTAACCTTAATCACTAAAGGCAGATTATTTCCTCAAGTACAGACAAAGCACTTCCACCTCAATATCACTATAGTATGTCCATAAATAATTTAGCATGTGTACAATTAATAAAAACCCAAATAAATCCTCTGCTCCAAATAGGAAACAATGTCACACCCCTCTCTCCTTCCAACACTGTTCCCCACTCTCAGCTGTCTTTTCCCACTTACGCTGCCTTCTGGTCACAAACAGAGAAGCTAATAAATAATGGGGCAAACACTTTTATTTTTGTGATGTATTTGCATGTAAATTTCAATGTCATCTTTAGACAAATGCATTCTTTAGACGTTAAAGAAAGCACCTCTTGTTCCTGACTAGTAGACAGAGATTCTATTAACTTTAGATTTTGGAACAGTTCCCTAGGAAAGTGTTTCTGAACGAAAGTTTCTCTGACGCTACTTAACTACTGTAACCTTAGTTAAAAAAAAAAAGATGAACACCAACACATTTTATCAGGGAAGTATTATAAATTGAACAATCTAATTTCACAAATTTCAACGCATCCTTGTAATGAGCCCCATCCATTACTTGTATCAAGTTTCAAAAACACTGTAATGGCACAAATTACTGAAGTAATGATATGATCTCAGATAAAGACTTTCTATCTTTTGTAACCACCAAGTTAAATAAAGTCCTCTCTTCAGACAGCAGACGTTGCAACAACATCTTAAATTGTGCAAACAAAACTGTAAACTACAACCTTAAACTGCAGCTGCACTAAGATTAAGCCACATCCAAGACACCAGCAGCCACTAATTGCCTTGAAAGCCAGTCCAATCCTTCATAAAGTCCTGTACCACTTCGGGCATCACAACCCTGAATATACCAGCTACGGCCACAGCAGAGTTTGTGGAGGCTCAGCAGTTCTGTGATTTCTTCCACTGCAAGTGCACCTGCTACATCCTGCAACAGAATCAGACACAAAGACTTAGTTATTCTTGAGTATTACAGTTAAAGCGTATCATTTTTAACCAATAGCTTAGACTGAAGCTACAGATCACATAAAAGCATTCCAATCACAGAAGCCAATTAAAATAGTTACATGTTTACTACTTGTTATAAAACAAAACAACCTGGATGTTTAATATACTAAAAACACTAACATTGATTATTTTACCAGCATTAAACGTAACAAAAACACCTACATTCTATGCTCTCCACATTACTATTCCCTGCCTATAGCAGCGTTCAGAAAGATAGAATTTGATGCAAACTGAGTGAAAAAAAATCACAAGTACCTGTTTGTTAGCAAAGATCAAGAGCAAGGCATCACGTAGTTCCTTCTCTGTTAACAACTTTGCAAGTTCACTGTGTGCTTCACTGACCCTGTCTCTATGACTGCTATCAACAACAAATACCACCGCTATGAAAGAAAGAGAGAAATGTTTTACACAAGTTCAAATATAAAACGTAAAATTAGCTTTCAACTTCCACAGCTCTTTTCTTCTAGCAGTTTTCCACCTGAAGTTTCTCTGCAGTGTGCAACTTTAATTTCAAATCCAGGAGGACTGAGAAATGCCTTACGTACCTCTATACTTTTGACAAAAACTTAGAATTCATCCTAAGCAGGGACATAAGTCTGAAGATTTTTGCCTAGTCTAATATAAATGTTGTGGTATTTTAACTACTTATGTCTAAAACCAGATTTACTATGTGTGGATTGAGTATCTCAGTTTAAACTATTTCTTGATCCATTTATACTTTATCAACTCCCATGTGACAGTTCCAGTTTCCCTTAACTGGCTGTAAAATCTGCAGGTTTGGCCAAATCAACACAGCTTCCTCCAGCTATCCAGAGAAGATTGCCATGGACCCAAGTCAGCAGCAGCAGTATATTTTACTATCGAGTACAGAGCAGCCAAGATGCCAGGAAGACTGGAGAGTCAGGGAGGTAGGTCTAAAGGACAAACTTTTAAACTCACCTCTTTTGCAACCCCAATAACAAAACAAAATTTACTGCAGGTATGCACCACATTAACTGCTTAGATTTCTCTCCAACACAACATTCTTCATGGCACACATGATTCCGTGCTAACAATATTTACAAAATAAGTTTAAAGATGACAATAAAAATCCTAAAGTGCCATTTAAAAACATTTTTTAATGTTCAAGTTTGCAATGAAGGCTGACATTATGCACAAAGCAGAGCACATAAACTAATGTTTGTCATTCCTAAGTATTTTGGATAATTTGGAATTAATTAATGAAGAAACGCCCGTCTACATTGGAAAAAAACCATCACACATGTGCCAAGGACAGTACGGCTTTCTGAGTCAGCAAGACTTAAATCAGTGTTCTCAGAATCAATACCAGGTCATACACTGCAATAGTAAGTCAGAGGTTATAGAACTTTGTGAAATTTTTAAAGTGCCAGTTCCGAAAGGCTGAGTATTTTCATTTCAAGTGCTAGTTAAAATTTCATATCTGGCAAGCTCTGCTTCTCACTATGCAAACGTTGGAACACTGCACCTTGTCTGTTAACAGCAAGAACTATTTTAACAGAGATTCCAATTTTTTTTGGCCCAATGAAGTGAAGAATTTATGGACAATGTACCTTTATCATGCAGCAGATGCTGGATTAAAATTTTAGCTCAGGAATCCAGCAGCTGTGCTTTGCATTACAAGAACAGTTCTCTACTGTTTAAAAAAATATTTCTATTAATAGTATTTTTGGTGTTCAAGTATCTGGGAGATAAAATACAGTTTAAAAGTCTTACTAGTCTCACCTTGTGTATTGAGATAGTAGTGTTTCCACAAAGGCCTCAATTTGTGCTTCCCTCCTACATCCCAAATAGTAAACTTCAAATTCTTGTATTCTACTGTTTCAACATTAAAACCTAAAAAAGAAATATTGGACTTTTTATACCCTTCTCTTATACGAATATAAAATAATCAAATTCTACAGGTAAGTTGAACATTTAGAAAAATAACTGTAATAAATTTTTGCTACTAACCTATTGTTGGAATAGGCTGCATGAATTCATCTTGCTTTAATTTAAACAAAATAGTTGTT
This sequence comes from Rhinopomastus cyanomelas, assembly GCA_013400115.1. Classification (NCBI taxonomy): domain Eukaryota; kingdom Metazoa; phylum Chordata; class Aves; order Bucerotiformes; family Rhinopomastidae; genus Rhinopomastus; species Rhinopomastus cyanomelas. Next base: position 77,479 of record VXBP01003214.1, on the reverse strand, counting down.
TTGCCAGCTCCATCTAATCCTAAAGTGACAACCCGAATTTCCATTTTTGGTCCAATATGTACCCTGTTGTCCTGGAAGAAACAGCATACACAAAAGAAGAGCAAGTTCAGGAAATTCAAATTAGAAAGCTCTTATTTGTAAGATACTTACTGTGTTACTATTATTAAATGGATGGACCATGCCAAAATACAAGGCACAATCAACAATAATATGAACCAAAATATGCAGTGATCTCAGTGCCGTAGCTAGACCTCTTCAACTCAAGCTACTTCCAATCCATTACTACATTGCAACAGCAACATTATTAGGTAATCTGAGAAGTCTTGCTTGGAGGCAAGGGAAGAGATTTCACTTTTTGACTGTAGTTTGGACCAAGCTATCATGACCATTGAATAAGCTGACACCAATGGAGTGGTATTGCTAATATAAAGCAGCAAACCACACATTGCTAAGTAAACAACATGGGCTAAGATCACTAGGTATCTCTGAAACGCATTTTGAAGTACTTAAGAATTACATCCTGATGATACACCAGAGCTTCAATTAGCAGAACTTTCTTGCAAAATCTGGACAGCACTATGCTGGGTAAGCAAAACCTGAAACCTTGTGTCTACCTCATTCATGTTTTCATTTCTTGTGTTAGAAATGTTATTTATTGAGTGCAAAAATGCAGCCTCTCTTGATACAAGACCAACATGTCAATGGATGTATTAACACAAATATCAATTGACTTCATATGTGCATAAATACACATAAATAATGGGGCAGAAGGAAAAATGTGGCATTTATTGGCATGATAAAGCAGTTATTATATGCAAATTCAAATACAGTAAAGTTACACAACAAATTGTTTAGAAGAAATTAATTTCCAGCATCAGTAAGAACTGGAGCAGAATCCCCACAGAAGCCTATGTTTTCTTACCAACAGTAAAGGTTTGAACAGCAACAGTTAAATACTTAATTTCATCTCAGTAATGGTAGATCCTATTTCACCCACTCAAAACACAAAAAGCCCTGTAAGTCAAGGCGATTTAAATTTATTCACTCTCCTACATTAAAAGTATCAGCACTGTCAAGCTCCAAATAAATTAATCCCCTTCAATGAACAGATGGTATTGAAATGATAATATAAAAAAAATCTACTTATGGGTCTAAATTCTCTGCAAATACAAAGCAAATCTAAGACAAACTATGAATGAATTAAAGGAACAATTAAGATGTAATAGCACTACTCCATTTAAAAATATGCATGCAATTTTTCAGGAAACAAAAATATTCTGCAGAAGTTACGCTGTTCTCATAAAAATAAAAAACTACAAGGGAAAGAAACAAAAGAGTAGCTTCCTGGTCTGAGTTGAACGTACAACAAATCCAAGATACTGCCAAAAGAAGGGTGCTTCTAGGATACACAAATACTATCGAATATTTAAAAGAAAGTTGCTAATGTTCAAACAAAGTTACTGATGTAGTCAATGTCAACTGAATGTTTGTCATGCTAATTATAATGTCGTGGTTTCATCGCTCAAATACCAGATGACATCACATCGTAAGACAATGTGGCTCTGACACTGAACTGCTTACATTTGCTGCAACAAACAGCATCATAACAAACATGATTATTCCTGCTTTCTTTTAAATTATATTAGCAACTTCTTCATAAAGCAGGCAGCTGTACTCTCATGAGATGAGGAATACCTTTGTAAAAGTGACAGGTATGCTAGCATCCAGCTGTACATGGTCTGCAAGCTCTGTAAACTGCTGCTGCTGCTTCTGCAGTGCTTCTAGCAATCTTGTAATTTCCTGTTTGGCCAACACTACTCTGCAGTCATCCTAAACAGACAAGGGAAACAAAAGAATGCCTTTCCTTTAGTAACTTGCTTAACCAAACACAATGTAAATATGATGGTGGGAAAGCATGATAAGCAACTGAAATAGAAATAATGAAGTTAAAGAAACTCACATTTATAAAAAAGATTATTTTAAATTGCAATAAAAATGTGAGGGCTTTCTCATGAAGTAACGTCTCATGTTCAGTTTACTGTTAGCTGCATATATAATTTCCTTTTTGCTATCCCTACATAAAGCAAGTAATAGACCAACCAAATACTCTCATATAGCTACTTTAGACATTTACTATGTTGAATTATATTTACTACAAGTGTTACCAAGAGTTGTTTAGCCCTTAATCACTTTTCCTTACCAGCTTTGTATGACAACTATATTCTTTATCGGAATGATTTTACAGTTCCGGTTACCTGTATGGGTTTTTGCAGGCTTTTTTGCTTCAGTTCTCTTCTTCCCACTAACCTCAAAAACAGCCACAAATTACTCCTTACAAGAGAATCATGCCATAGGATTTCCAGCAACTGGAGGACTTGAAGCTTTTGTACTGATTATCTTTGTCTTGCATGCCCCTTGTAATGCATATTCTGATCTCAAGTTTTATCATTACTGTTCTGCATTTCACACACAAATGCAGACTACCATCTAGTAGTAAACCTGAACTGCAGCTCCATGTAGCTTGCCATGTGTTACACCTCACTTGCCAACTTACCTGTTGTAAAGTCTTTTCACAATGAAGACAAGCCGCTGAAACCTGTGACAAGAGGATGGTCATGTCTTCTTGCTGTTGCCTAAGCCAAATCAGCTTCTCTCTCACATGAGCATCAACAACACTCAAAGCCATTTCCTCCTGACGACAAAGGGTTTCATGAAGATCAGAAAAATAGGCTCGGACACATGAGCGAGCGTTCTCTGCCGTGCCTGGTACCTACAGTGTCACAGTCAGGAGATCCAGAGGGTTAAAGTTGATTCCAAAAGTACATTTTCTTACTTTCACTCCATTTGTAACATGTTCATATCTGTCTGGCTACATCAAAGTTCAAATCCTGCTTCTACAAAGTGTCTTACCAGCCCTAAGACCACAATCACCAAGAACTCATTGCAATCATCGAGTACCTTATTTGTGTATATATATGCACACCGTACTAAAATGGCCACAGAAAAAAGCTTCAATAAGACTTTCCAAAAAGCTCTCACAGAAGCTGAGAACAGACACATTATCACAGTATTTAATATTGCACTAGCACTTACACAATTTTCCCTGTTGCCTCCCCATTTTCGTGTATGCTAAAAACACTTCAAGTTTCCCTCTATCTACTGGTTTAGGTCTCAGTACCAACTTGCTAGAGGTAAAAACTTAAGGTGGTTGTGGGGAAAAAAAGGAAGCATACATGTTCAGTGTGGGCCATTCCCACTCCATCTTCAACTATTTGTTCTCCTCCTTCTATATGCTGGACAATTCCAACTAATTTTCTCGAATACTCTGAGATTTCTTCTGTGAAAGTTCTTATACAGTGGGCCATGTCTAAAATAGATGCACGAATCTGGTTGGCTTCTGGTTCCAAGACAGAATGCTGTTAAAGGCAACATATAAGAGATCGATCATATACATATTTCTTAATATTTTATATTTTACTACATATTAAATATTTTTGTATGCTTATATATACATGAATCTCATTCCTATACATGTAGGAAAGGGATGTAAGAATTTTAATTTAAAACCATCTTGCAAGATAAAATGCAATAAGAACTTAAAAATTAGGCTGAGTCAATGATAAGCATCTATCAATTACACAATTAATCATACAAATTTGCCTCTCTACATAGTTTTAAGAGAATGGTAGTGAGGTTGCACTAGATTTGGTGACCTTCATGTCTGTTTGATGAAAACAACTTTCAGAAATGGTGACTTAATGCTGTCAGAAGTTCATAAAAGTATCAAATTCGTCTGATATGGATGGGACTGTCCATATTGTTTTTCCTTTAATTTTACTATAGCGGTTATCTGAAATTAAGGAAAAACAGATGAACAGTGTGAAGTTACTCGTATAATGACTTATCAAGAATCTGCCCTCCTATCTTGATAATCTTTTGTATTTGAATTGGACAGATATTTATGCAACCCACCCCATGGCATGACTAGAAACAGATTATTAGCGGTACCTTATGACCTTGATGCTTCCCATATTCTTTGCAGACACAACACATAAGAGGACTGCCCTGACAGCCCTCTTCTAAACAAACAAACTCAATAGCATGCACTTGGTGTTGGGAGCACATGGTCTTCTCATGAGGCTTATCGGCAAGAGGCACACGCCTGTGTTTTGCTAGCGTCTTTGTAGAATGAGTAAGCTGGGAACAGTCTGCGCACAGGTGAGTGGCACAAACAGTGCAATATACAGATGCAACGTGTGCTTCATCTTCATCACAACGAATGATACTCTAACAAAAAAGACCAAAACAAAACAAAAAGACAAAACTGAAGTTGTTAAAATTCTGCAGAAAATCAGAAGAACCTATCACCAATATAAGCCTGAACAAAAGACTTGAAGTTACACACTGATAAATATCTGGACTACTTTCAAAACTTGATTTTAAGTTCTTAACAGATTTTTAAAAAAATAAAAGTTTGTTTCCCTTACAATGAAATGCCATTACATTATTCCAGAGGTGATAAATCCAAACTTCAGTGGAAGTTGTAAAAGGTTAGAGGATAAAATAATTCACAGTCTAGTCATTTCATCTGAATCAGTTATTACAGAAGAGTCGCAAAGTTACAGACAGACAAAACACCAATGGACAAACAGGCACTTAGGACAATCATCTGTTCCTACAGTGGCACTGCATGATACCTTTGGCATACCACTTGTCAGTAAAGCAGCTATTTTTGATAATGAAGTACTGTAGCATGGTATACTGATACCAAATGACTACAAAATGCAACTACTTGAGAAGAAGAGCTGAAGTCTTTACTAACGTTTTCTAAGAACTTTATGTAAACTGTCTTTAATTCACTAAACTAAAACACAATAACCAAAATGTCAAAATGATTAACCTTTTAGAAAAATCTTAAAAGCCTAAAAACAAGGAAGAGTATGCATGTTTGGCATACAGTAACAGATTACAATTTAATTACGAAGCTATTACTTGATGTCTTACTACTAGATACTAAAAAAGCAACAGCTTTCTAAGTGAATTTACATTCACAGAGAAGTGATTTTTTTTTCCCCTTTGGGTTTTTTCCTTTTTTTGCTATGTAGAGCTAAGCTTAAACAAATGTAACTAACTTTTTTGCGTTTTAAAAACTCAGTACCTCTCCAGATAAATCAATGGCTTCTTCTGCTGTCCCACACTGCCCAGCAGGTCCATTCTGCAACCGTTCCAAGAGTTCCAACAAAGCAAAATTCTTTTTCAAGCCCCAGACACCAGAATCTCCTATTTTTTGAGGAAAAGTTAAAGGCAGGGGAGAAGAATTAAAACCTGAACATACCATCATGACAAGTTCTACAAACCACAGTAGATGTGATTCTGAGAAATATTAAGAGCACATTAACAACAATACTAACTACAGTGATATGACTATGACTTTTTCTACCTTTCCATCCTCGTTCTTCCTTCCATCATAGATCTATTTAATATCTGTGCAGATTTTCCTACTTAAAACATGCCAAGTTTATTAAAAGCTTACCAAAATCTAGTATAAATACTTGTAAAATAATCCACAATAGCTGACAACTGAAGACTACAAAAGAAACACACAAACTCTATTGTTTCATAAAAACTAGCACTTTTCATAAGTACATACAGTGAACGTGTGTACTGTACTTCACGAAACTGTGAGCAATTCACACTGACAAACATCACATTCCCTGATTCACAAGATGCAACATCTATTGCAGAAATCAGTCCATTAAAAACCTTTGAGTTAAAACAACATTCAGAAAGGAAGACCCATATACAATGTTGTCTGATATAAGAAAACAGGAAATATTAACATACTCCCTAGAACAAGGCAGAAGTTCTTGTCCAGGAAAACCAAGAACCTGGGTCCTTCTCCACAAAGCCATCCTCCAGCTTGCTCACCGTTTCTGCCCTCTCCTCCCCTCTCTCATTCTCTTCACAAGTAAGAGAATTTTCACCATAGAATACCACAAGTTGGAAAGGTAAGTATTATCATGTCCAACCTCCTGCCTCTCATAGGAGTACCCAAAATGAAATTACATGACTAAGCACATTGTTCAGATACTCCTTTAATTCTGACAGGCTTGATGATCTGAATGCTTCCCTGGAAAGCCTGTGCCAGTGATGACCACCTACTCAGGAAAGAACTTTCTGCTAGTACTCAACATGAACTCTCCCTGATGCAGCTTCATTCCACCTCCCCATGTCCTACGACTGGTCACCCGAGAAAAATTAGCATCTTTCCCTTTAGGAAGTTGTGGCCTGTGATAAGGTCACCTCTCCATCTTCTCCAAGCTGAGCAAACCAAGTGATTGCAGCTGCTCCCCCTAAGTCTTGCTCTCAAGACTTTTCAGCATCTTGGTTGCCCTCCTCTGATATGCTCTAACTGTTTGATATTCTTCTATTGAGACAACGAAAACTGCATGCAGATGATGCCTAAAAACTCTTGGCATTTTCAGTCCACATATCTGGCATCTGACAGAAGTCTGCATGTGATACAAATGTATATAAATTATATTCCATGTTTTCTTCCAAAGAGGACCAGGCTACCAGAGTGGCCTAGTTCTCCTGAGAGTTGTTTCCCAGCTTCTAAATTATGCTGTCCTGTAGCTGTCTGGTAGATGCATGTCCTCTCACAGAATCATTAAGGTTAGAAGAGACCTCCAAAATAATCAAATTCAACCATCAAACCAGTGCCACCTTGTCCACTAAACCATGTTTCCAAGCACTAGATCTACATGTTTTTTGAACATCTCTAGGGATGGCGAATCTACTACTTCTCTGGGAAGTCTATTGCAATACCTGACCTCTCTTCCAGCAAAGAATTTTTTCTTGTTATCTAATCTAAACCACCCCTGGCGCAACTCGAAGCAATTTCCTCCATGCCTTTCTGGAATCCAGACGGCATCCCACTGATTTTATACAGACATCTTCCTTCTTCAACACTGAGACTTAGCAAACACTCCAGAGATACTGATGTATCATTACAGTAAAACTGATGTTTCAAATGAACAGACACCAACTACTATAAGTAGCAGGCAGTAACATGAAGCAACAAAATGTAGTTACCTACCCCAAATACCCATGTTATGCTGTTTCTCAGCTTAATACAAACAGATAGAGAATTATGAGTTTTCAGGGGTCTGAAAACATGGATCTTCAACTCCCACAGGAGTCCACACATTTGCAAAAAAAAAGGCTGCAATACATGCTCCTTCTAGAATTACACAAATACTGTCACTGCAGCACAGGCAATGTTTTTAAAAGATTGTATTACAGTATTTTTGCAAAGAAATGTACACAAAAGTTTAAAAAATTAATAAAAAAACCAGATTTGCAAGTTCTGTCTTCAGCTTTGACTTGGTAAGATTTATTCTCTGTATTGGCTTTGGCTGAGACTGAGTTCATTTTCTCCACATTAGCTGGCAGGGGCTACATTTTGGACTTATCACCAAAACGGCAATGATAATGCGAGACCTCTATTTTAGCTAATGCTGACTAATATTTACACAGTGTTGAGGTATTTTCTGCTTATCATGCTGCCCTACCAGTGAGTATGTTGGGGGGGCATGATAAGGTGGGAGAGAACACAGGCAGAACAGCTGTCCTCAAATGCCCGGGACCTGGTGCTGTTTAACATCTTTGCCAGTACATTAAGTAAACAGTGGCCCTAAGCACACCCTCAACAAGTTTACTTCATGACCCAAGCTGTGAGGTGTGGTGGACGTAGTGGAGGGAAAGAGGGCCATCCAGAGGGACATCAACAGGCTTGAGAATTAGGCCTATGCAAATCATATGACTTTCAACAAGTGCAAGGTCCTGCACATAGGTCAGGGCAATCCCAAGCTCAAGTACATGCTAGAGAGCTGGCTTGCAGAGAAATATAGGGGGGAGTTGGTAGATGAGAAGCTCAATATGAGCAAGTAATGTATGAGTGCAGCCCAGAAGGCCCATTGTATCCTGGGCTGTATCTAAAGACTAGCAGGTCAAGTAAGGTGATTCTCCCCCCTGCTCTTATGAGACCCCACCTGGAGTACTGCATCCAGTCTCCAATGTTAAGGGCACAGACCAGCTGGAGCAAGTCCAAAGGAGTGTCACAAGGATGATCAGAGGGCTGGAGCACTTCTCCCACGAAGACAGGTGAGAGAGTTGCAGCTGTTCAGCCTGGAGAAGACTTCAAAGGGACCTTAGAGCCGCCTTGCAGCACATGAAGGGGGCCTACAGGAAATCAGGAAAGGTTGTTTTTACAAGGGGATGTTCTGATATAACAAGGAGAAATGGTTTCAGGCTAAAAGCAGGTAGATTTAGATTAGGTCTTGGGAAGAAATTCCTCACCATCAGGGTGCTGAGGCACAGAAACAGCTCAGTTTCAACAGAAGTTGCTCAGACTAGTTGTGGATGTCCCCTCCCAGGAAGTGTTCAAAGCCAGGCTGGATGGGGCTCTGAGCAAACTGGTCTAGTGAGAGGTGTCCCTGCCAGTGGTAGGGGTTTGTAACTAGATGATCTCTAAGGTCCTTTCCAACCTAATTTATTCTATGATATTACATACTGTGTGACATCATGCTCAGAATTTAATGCTCAGGGAAGCACCAGCAGTAGTTTCAAAGTGCAGAACTCCATTACAAAGCTAGACACAAGAATTATGAGGAAGACTGGAATTGCTCACATGGCAACTGTTTTTTCCTTTGAGGGCAGTGAAACAAATAGTTTCATGCAGTGCACATCACATCTAGCCAAAGCAGGGTGCAATGGTACCTCTGAAAAGAGATGTGAACTAGAACCAACACATCCACACTGTACACCTTGCAGCTTTCTGTAGCTTCCAACTTTGCTACATGAAACTCTCTTTCTAGGCAGTGTTCTCCACAGTTTAAACCACTGACCATAATATTCCCAGCAGCCAAACTCGAAACTAAAACGATGCACCTCACAGATAAGGGGTGGAGTTCACAGAACAGATAAATAGATAAATACTTCTGTAGGATTTGGCTAGAACAGGTTTAACTTCCACTGCCAGGATAGTTGGACTGAACCAACCAATGGGATATTCAGTGCCATACAGACATCGTGCCCAGTATGTGGGGCAAGGAGAGGCTGCCTGAAGAGGGTGCACAGTTTCAAACGCAGCTTTCTGTAGTGTGGCTTCACTGTGCATGGAACGCTTGGTAAGCAATGTATTGTATATCACTTTATCATTGGTTTTTCTCTCTTTGTGTCATATAATTGACCTCTCCTTAACCAACTTGGCTTCACTTCACCTTTCACCCTTCTCACAGTTACCCTTCCCAGAGTAGGAGGCATAAGCACGCAGCTGTCTGGTGCTTAGCTGACAGCTTGGTTTAAACCACTAAACACTGTTTTCCTGTAGCTATAAATGGGGCCATACATAAGCTATTTTCCCATCCAACACCTTCAACTGGTACAAAACATTGTCTGTTTTTAGTAAGTGCTTACCAGCAAAAGACCATTCACTTCAGCAAATCCGCTGACAGGAACTGGGCCTGTCAAAGTATTGGTCTAACCAACTTTGAAGTTACGTAGGAAGCAAGCATGCTAGTGCTCTCTGCAGTTATCACTTCCACAGTAGAAATATTATTTGATCACCTCTTATTTCAGGCTGAAGATACACAGAGTACAATATCCAGTTTTACAATCCAAATTATTTCAAACTAGTTTGTACATGGCGTCTTGACTCGCTGCATTGTATCTAGAATGATTTCTAGACACTTACTGTTGAAAAGCAGAACACAGAGAAGTGTCTAGATATTAATTATATCTATATATAGATATATATCTAATATAATAGATATTAATAGATTAATAAATATGTTAATAAAAAAATTATTAACAACATACCAGTGTAATGACTGCGAATCCTAATCTGGACCCTGTATCTCTAGAAGGGCCATTAACACAAATGGTCATTAATAGTAGAATGTGTACACACATATATATATATATGGATATACATGCACCAAAACAATAAACCCACTTATGAATTAGATTACAAAAGATTACCCTTTAAGAAAACACTGGATAAACCTGAGAGGAAGAACCTGTTCAGTAATTATAAAGTTTATTACAAAAGCATTTCCTTTCATGGGTTTTAATACGCAAATTAAAAAAAAAAACCATACTAAGTAGTAATCTCCTCAGTTTACATTCTCACACCTGATTTTAATCAAGTTAGTTCTGTTCCATGTCCAGCATGAAGAAAAAGCAAAGCCAGGAAAGAACTTTCACTAAAGTGTAATGAGTATTAAAAAAATACCTATGTAAATATTCTGTCTATTTCATAACTTAAAGCTGTCAGGAGAAAAAGTTACACTGCTTTTACATGCTTTCTTCAACTTTTATTTACACAGTCTGAGATTTGTTATTGCATGTCACATACTGTTAATGCAGTGTCAACCTTGGATACAGGCTAAGTCAGCAACCAGTAAACTACTAAAATGGAATTTGTAACCTGTAAACATCCTATAAAACATATATTACCATAAAGTGACATCTCATCTCACTAGTGTCTACCATGAAGTTTACATATTTGAGAAAAAGGTACTGTTTCTTTTTACACTAAACCTACTATAAAAATGCTAGGTACAGAACATACACATTATCTACCTAATTGATAAAATGTTTAAAAACTCTAAAAGATGAGTTCTGTAAATGCATCTATTTAATCTTCAGCTCAAATTCTGCTTTGGTAACAAAAATAAAAGAGTCTAGTGATCTAATCCTTGTGCCTACAAGGGATGTTTGTGCCTAATGCAAAATCACTACACAATCTGACTATTTCTACTGAAAAGAACAAAACATGAATAGCAGGAAGCATGTCAGCCAGGAATTACATAGCAATAGAGTAAAAATATTGAGACTGACTCCTGCCAAGAATACAAATGTAATTTATAAAAGCATGAAGCTTATCTGCAGAAAGATTATAAATAATGCAATTATTTATAATTACATTATAAATGTAGATAATAAAAGCCTTATCAAAGCCAAAGCACTACTATGTTATTGCCACATTATCTTGCACAGTGTTTTAGCACTCAAACACAGCAAAAGAAAATATAAACAATACCAGCGGGCTGAATTCAGCAAGGCCAGCATCTGCATACAACAGCTCAACAAGTACTAATCACAGAACATACACGTGTATTTTTTTAAGAAAAGAAAAATAATAAAAACCACCAGGTACTAGCGCTAAGCAGAGCTAAAGCCAAGGCCTGATCCAATCTGGCCAACAGAAGTATTCTATACCATAAACATCACAATATAAATTACACAGTTTAGCAGTGGTGGTTTCTTCTCCTGATGGCTACCATCCTTAAGAGTCTTGCCCGTGATTCCGATTCCACAGCCTACTCTCCTGTTCACTCACTGTTCTTTTATCACTGAACTATGATGCTCACAGTGCTCAGTATCTTGCATTCACTGCAGGGAGAGTGCAGCTCACATCCACTACACTGTCTGAATATACCCTTGTGTAATTTCTACCAGCAGGAGAGTTTTAATGTACTTAGTTTTTATTAAAACTGATTCCCATTTCATCTAATGGATCTCTTGTATGAATTCCCCTTCTCAGGGGTTGAGGAAAAGGGATAACTGCATTATAGAACAACTGGCTAAATAAGAAAATACAACTGTACCTATACAGGGTAAGTGTAAGTGTAGAGTCTTGCATCTGGGCGAGAACAACCCTAGGTACCAGTATAGGCTGGGAACTGACGTGTTGGAGAGCAGTGTAGGAGAAAGGGATCTGGGGATCCTGCTGGACAGCAGGATGACTATGAGCCAGCAATGTGCTCTTGTGGCCAAGAGGGCCAACAGCATCCTGGGGTGGATCAGAAGTGGGGTGGTTAGGAGATCAAGAGAGGTTCTTCTCCCCCTCTACTCTGCACTGGTGAGACCACATCTGAGTATTGTGTCCAGTTGTGGACTTCTCGGTTCAAGAGGGATGTGGAGCTGCTGGAGAGGGTCCAGCGTAGGGCAACGAGGACAATGAAGGAAGTGGAGCACCTGCCTTACGAGGAGAGGCTGAAGGAGTTGGGTCTGTTTAGCTTGGAGAAGAGAAGACTGAGGGGTGACCTCATTAATGTCTACAAATAGTTGAGGGGTGGGTGTCAGGAGGATGGAGCTGGGCTATTCTCAGTGTCATGCAGTGATAGGACAAGGGGCAATGGTTGTAAGCTGGAACATAGGAGGTTCCACATCAACCTGAGGAGCTTCTTCACGGTGAGGGTGACGGAGCACTGGAACAGGCTGCCCAGGGGGGTTGTGGAGTCTCCTTCACTGCAGATGTTCAAGAGCAGCCTGGATGTGTTCCTGTGTGACTTGGTCTAGGTGGTCCTGCTGTGGCAGGGGGATTGGACTGGATGATCTTTCGAGGTCCCTTCCAGTCCGCACTGATTCTATGTGTAGATTCTCAAGTATTTTTTTCAAAAAGTTCCCAAGACTCCTTGGGAAAATTTGGATCAATACAGAATTTTTTTAGTAAGAGCAAAGGAAAACAAGCAATTTTCTATCTGCTGAAATGTGTAACTTAGATGACCTAATAAAAACATCTGTAAAATCCACTTACTGATAAAGTAACTTTGTTCAACATGGGTAGCTTCACATTCTGATTATACAGCTTCTCCTTCAACAGAACTTTCTCTTGGCAGTGATCCTAAAACCCAACTTAGATACTAAACAGTTTTCTGAAACTACATCATTAGAGTAATGACCAATAGCTGAAGGGAGGTTCTCCCCCAGCTTTACTCTGCCTTGGTTAGGCATTTAGGCTGGGTCTCATTTAGCCTGGAGAGGAGACACAGGGGAGATCTGATCAATGCTTACAAACATCTAAAGGATGGGACGAGATTCTTACAAGTGGTGCCTAGCAAGAGGACAAGGGGCAACAGGCACAAACTGGAACATTTGAGCATAAAGAAAGTCTTTTTTTATGGCGTAAGTAACAAAGCACTGGAACAGACTGGCCAGAGGAGTTGTGGAGTCTCCTTCTCCAGAGACATTCAAAATCCACCTGGTCATCTTCCTGTGGGATCTGCTGTGTGCAACCCTGCTCTGGCAAGGGGGGCTGTTGTCCTAGATGGTGCTAAGCCACTCTCCATCATTTTTTCTAAGTCATAAGGATCAGGACAGGTGCCTATGAACTGGAGGATAGCAAATGTCACTCCAATCTTCAAAAAGGTTAAGAAGAAGGACCCAGGTAACTATAGACTGGTCAGCCTGGCCTCCATCCCCGCAAAGGTGATGGAACAGTTTATCCTAGATACTGTCTCCAGGCACATCAAGAACAGGAGGGTCATTAGGGACAGTTAGCATGGCTTCACCAAGGGGAAGTTATGCTTGACCAACCTGATAGCCTTTTATGAGGGCATAACCAAGTGGACAGATGATGGCAGAGTGGTGGATGTGGTCTATCTTGACTTCAGTAAGGCATTTAACACAGTCTCCCACTGCATCCTCGCAGCCAAACTGAGGCAGTGTGGACTGGATGATTGGGTAGCGAGGTAGATCATGAACTGGCTGCAGAGTAGAAGTCAGAGAGTAGTGGTCAGTGGGCCAGAGTATAGTTGGAGGCGAATATCTACTGGAATCCTGCAGNAGAGGAGACTGAGGAGTGAGCTCATTAATGTCTATAAATATTTGAAGGGTGGGTGTCAGGAGGATGGAGCCAGGCTCTTCTCAATGTCATCCAGTGATAGGACAAGGGGCAATGGGTGGAAGCTGGAATATAGGAGGTTCCATATCAATATCAGAAGGAACTTCTCCACAGTGAGGGTGGTGGAGCATTGGAACATGCTCCCCAGGGCAGGTTCTGAAGTTTCCTTCTCTGGAGACATTTAAAACCTGCCTGGATATGTTCCTGTGTGACTTGATCTAGGTGATCCTGCTGTGTCAGGGGGACAGGACTAGATGACCTTTCGAGGTCCTTTCCAATCCCTAATGTTCTGTGATTCTATGATCTTCAGAAGTCACTTCCAACTCCTGCTATTCTATGGTTCCGTTGAATGGCATGATGGCAACTGCAGAAACACTTGGAGCTTCCCTTTTCAAATGGAAGGAAGGCAGAGATGAGAAATTCCCTGAGTCTGGAGTTGCCATGCCTCCTCCCAGCTCTGCTTCTGAGCTGTCAGAAGGAAACAGAGCTACCAGAACAGCAGATTTAACCAGTAGCAGTAACGATTTGGTGCTAAGAGCAAGATAAGAGATCTCTCAAACAGGGGCCAGACAAGATACACTCAACAAAACACATTTTTGTGTGCAGGAAGCAGCAGAATTTCTTAAGATAGTTTTTATATACCTGTAAGACTAGAAGTGACTATGACTGTCTCCTTCCTGCAATCAGGTAGAACATTTTTATTCACAGAAATATTTTTATTTGCAAGCTCTCTGACTAAAATTTTCTACCTGTTTTCTGAACAACTGCGGGACACAGAATATTGTTGTTCTTTTTACTACTAGATAGTAGGATGCAAGCTGACCATCCTAGACACAAAAGTTGAAGCTTTTATTCCATCTGTAGAAGCCTTATAAGTTTAATAACTTTTTATGATGTTTTATTACAAGTACTCAGCTTTACACAAGTCAAAGAAAACGTACATGTTTTTGTAAAGCTTCGTTTTTGTTAAATCTGAAACCCAGAAAAAAGAAACACAGGATACTTTCAGATGGCTGGGAGAAGAGGTACCATAAAAACTACAAAGAGACAAGTTCCCCATCATAATAAAACAAGATACAAACTAGTCTTGGACAGAAATGTTTTACAAATGGAGGACTGAGTCCTGTACTCTATATTCTCTCCCCTGAAAGCATACTTTAGCAAGTCTCACACAACTATGCTATCATTGATAAGATGTAAAACAAACTATGACTCTTCTAACTACGTCTTCTAAACCGATGATCATTCATTATGCTCACACTTACCACCTCCCTTCCCCCAGAAAACAAATGCCTCTTTCACATGAGGCTTGAATTTCTTTTCCTGACTCCCAGTTCTATGAAAGCATTCAACAAAATGATTTAATACTCCTCTCAGTTTGGTCTACAGATTCTCCTACTGCAAAGTAAATTCTTATTCGAGATTATTTGATATTTAAATGCTTATTTAATAGGTTAGTAGATTAAAGACCTTATCTGGGGATTCTCGTTCCAGAAGCAGTGTTTAACTCCCACCCCATGCTATTTAAGATACTGAAGCCAGCTTTAACAGCATAAATTCTTCTAATAATTCATCTTCTCTGTAACTGTATGTTGAACAGACAACTCCTATTCTGAAGGAATTACAAGCATGTGTCATCTTTCACCTAAAATAAACTTCCACTGTTGGGTAAATCTGTGTTTTACTCTTTCAAATATTGTCTACCTACTCTCCTATAAGTAGGGGAATTCCGACTGAACAATTTCATTTACAGACTTATTCTACATTTTAACTAACAGGTTTGTAATTGCTGAGATTCTCTCTGTATCACTTAATCATGAGTACAGACAAATCTGTTTATGAAAAAACTTACCTATTTAATTGCATACTTTATTTTGCATTTAGGACAACAGGGAATTAATGCCCATTCAGTAAGGTTTAAATACTGAATTTTAAAAGTATCTTTGTAAATACAAAAGACTTCAAAATACAAAGACTGCAAGCCCAAATTCAAGAAAATAAAGATGAAATATCAACTTTATTTTTGTAAGATATCTATTTTATTGGTACATAAGAGCGCTTTGAGGTTCTCTGAAAAGAAAAACACATTTATTCCTTGGAATAATCACTAAGTGAAGCATTAAAAATCTATACCTAGCATTATCTTCTAGACACTCTTGGCTGACAGGCTTTAAGAACTTTAGAGTCACATTTTCTTACCTAGTTCAGTAACTTGTCGATCAAAAGGACAACGAACTGCTCTGCCATGAAGGGGAAGCCGAGTAAGACAGTCATGGCAGACAGTATGGCCACACAAAAGCAGCCGGGGAACTTTGTCACCTTGCAAAGAAAATACATCTTCACAGACTCCACACTCAAGAACCTATAAATTTAAAATAGACGATATTCACTTTATGCAATAAGCCATATGACACAGTTTATTTTAGAGAATTTTCTGCAATCACAGCAGATAGGCCAAGTCATTAGTTTTGCTTTGTACATATACATAATGATTGTTAAGAATACTGCATTAGAAATAATTTAGAATAATGAAGAGAGCATTTTAGCTCTTCAGCATACCACCTGATCACCACCAGGTCTTACCCACTTCATTTAATGCACTGCCACAAGAAAAGCCCACTGGTCAAGCAGCACAACTACGGAAGCAGAAACGTCCTCGCAGGAAAAGGAGGGCAAGACCCTGCCAAACCAGACTGTCAGCCATCAGAGAAAGTTTTCATTCACAGATGATGCACAGAAGGTCAGTCATACCAAGTTAGCCATTTATGAATCTACAAACGCAGCATCGAGGTAGCAGAAGCCAACAGCAGGGCACCGGAACACCTTAAACCGCTAATAAAAAGCAAAATTGAGGGTCGTTTAGAAAAGAACACCCGACAACCTGTAAGGCATTAGCGTCAGTTAACCATCTTGGGAAACCCAGCCTTTACGCTTGCTCCGAGGCAGCTCCCTGCTTACAGCCGGTCACCTCTCTCTCGCACTGCGGCCTCCCGCAACCGCGGCAGCGCGGCTCTGCGCCGGCCAGCGGGGCAAAGGGCCTCTGCAGCGGCGCCGCGGCCCGACCTGAGCCCCTCCGCTTCAGGGGACGCCTCCAGCTCCGGAGACCCCTCGACCCCCGCGCTGCCCCGGCGGAGCCCCGCCGCCACAGGATGTCCTGTGGAGGGCCGAGCATCCCCTCTCACCTTCACTGCGGCGCCAGCCGCGCTACGGCCGCTACCACCGGACCACCGGCCACCATCCGGCCCTGCAGCACCACCACTCTTGTTTACACCGAGTGCAGCCATCTTGCAGCGGGCGAGGGGAGAGGGACGAGGGACGAGGGGAGAGGGGCGAGGGGCGGGGGCACGGGCAGGGGCGGGAAGGAGCCGGCGATCACCGCCCCACCAGGCACCTCCTCCGCCTCAAGCGCGTGCGCTGCTCCACACCGCTCCTTCCCCAGAGAACTACGATTCCCATCGCGCNCAGGGATGCGCGCCTTGCCGCTTCTGGGGAGCAAAGAGGATATTTTAGGTGTTTGCGTTTTGCACAAGGTTTTCAGCAGACAGAAATAAAAAAATCACCTAGAAAACCCCTTAATTTCCTGCTGCTGTTTTATTCGCTTGTTTTAACGCGCAGTTAGTGTTTACCTCCTTCAGGAATCAGGAATAGTTAAAGTAATAAAGCATATGTCTCTTGCAGAATTAATTTAAATAATCAAGAGATCTCTGCAGAATTTGCTGGGATTTAGGTACCAGTAAGCAGGAATTGAAATACTGAAAAGCATGAATCTACTTGCACCCTATTTCAGTTAACAAGCACATTTACTTTTGGTATTTGGTATAATCTTTTCTAACTGTGATTAAATAGGAGTAGTAAACAGTCAGCTGATATCTCAATTGTGCAAGCTTTCTAAATTAGTGGGGCTGATGATAATGCAGTGCCCCTGTGCAGACCATTTCCAAGCCCATTTTCTCCCATTTACTAGCTTTATGTTCTAAAGATGATGAGAGATTTTAATGGTGTCTGCATGTCAGGGTAAATCTACTAACTATGAAGATCAGCGAGTTCTTTTCATATGTTGCACACACACAATAAAGCAAAAAAACCTGGCAATGCAAATGTATTTTGAAAATAAGTAATTTAAAGCAAAACATTTTGTGATGGACCATTTTGTTTTTGTAAGCAAGCAGTGTAGCCCTTTTGGCTTGTATTGAATTTAGTACAGTGTCCAGGCTCTAGATTTTGCAAAAGAACTGAGAAAGTTAATCAGGATTTCTTTGTGTTGTGACTGTTTCAAATGCAGTCTTGACAGTATAGTAATTAAGCAAATCTAGATTTTGTTGAATTTAATATTGCATATTAATATAATTGTATATATAAATTATATATATACACATGCGCATATATATATATAAAAAATTGTATATGACTGATCTTTGGCAGGGAACCTGAACTAAT
Source organism: Rhinopomastus cyanomelas (assembly GCA_013400115.1). Lineage (NCBI taxonomy): Eukaryota > Metazoa > Chordata > Aves > Bucerotiformes > Rhinopomastidae > Rhinopomastus > Rhinopomastus cyanomelas. The sequence goes on along the minus strand of VXBP01003214.1, from coordinate 59,349 downwards.
TGCAAATTTGTTAGGGGAAGAAAACAGGAGAGCAAGAGAGTACCGATTATGTTTCATGGTAGTGTTTGCAGTATCTCTTTTTAGTATAATCTTTGTATGAAAGAAATCAATGATGTATGAAAGTATGCAGGATGAGTTTTCATACTTCATGAATGAGTCCTTCAGTTGTTCCAGAAGACAGTTAAGGAAGTATCATGTCCTTAAATCAAGGACTACAAGTACGACTGCATGTGTTGCTTGTAAGATCTGAGGGTAAAGCAAACTGTGGTTTGCCTGTAGTAACCTGTGACTTCAAAAAATTGCTGTGTTAGTACTATTTCAAGAAGAGATTTTGTAACACGTGTTGCATTCTAGTGGCTTTATATGCCCTGGCTTAAAATGCAGTGTAGCAGGAAAGCACATTTAGAAATAGATATATCTGGTACATTTGAGGAAATAGGCACTAGTAATTATATGTCTTTTAATATATTTCTCAACGGTTTAGCAAGAATAATAATAAATGGCAAGTATACGATGGTGACAGTCAAAGACTGCTTTTGGGAGGGACAGTATTGAATAAACTGTGTGGATGCGTGTAAGGTATAGCTTACTGAATTTATGCTGGCAGTGATGGAGTGCCACAGATGGATAAAGTAGAACAGTCTGATCAGTGTCTCTCTTATTTTTACTGTATACTGCTTTTTTGTAAAATACCCTAGCAATGTTTTGGTTTTGGTTTTTTTTTTAATGTGGTATTGTCTTATTTTATAATACTTCTGCTTTAGGTCCTGTTTTCACTGATGTTTGCACCATGGGGCAAGGAAATTCTAGTTAATAAGGTGTTTCAGTCTAGATTTGAGAAACCTAATCAAGAGACTGTTCCTTTTTTGAAGAATAACTGAGTTGCTACTGTACAAGAATGGAAGTAGTCTTACATTATCGACCACACCAGAGAGATCTAGTAAAACTGCAGAAAATTGCAGAAGCGGCAGTGAAGGAGTTTCCCATTCATCAGTTACCAAGATTTACACCCTACTTTCCAAATGATGTATACAAACTTCCGCTCAAACCTAAAAAGCAGCCACCTGTCATTTCTTGTGAGGAAGCAGAAGAATTGGAGAAACTTTCTGCACTTTCAGAGTATGTTACGGGATCTTCTGATTATGACTGCACAAAAAATCTCCTGGAGTTCCAGCCAAACATGAAACGTGGACAGACTTTAATCCAAGCACAAACTACTCACAGATCAATTAGCTTGGAGAATCAAGCTGAACCACCACCTAATGGAGAACAAAGTCTGACAAGATCCTGGAGCATCTCTTTCCCTAGTCCTAAGCTTAAAGAAAAGATTCTTCCTTTATCTCAAGAGCTACAAAATAAATTGGAAAGACTAAAACTACATGTGTTTTATAGAGCAAAGTGGACAATTGAACAGTCTGGTTGTAATAATCAAAATTTGGAGGACCTCTGGATAAAATTGAATAGACTCATCAAGCAGAATGAATTGCCATCTTGCAATGTGACCATTCAGAGATCTGTAGGACAGATATGGGTTTTCTGTGACATATTGTACTGTGAATATGTTAGAAATATTCTTAGGGAAAAGCTGAGCCTTACTGATAAAATTAATTTGTTTGTACATAAATTTGGAATTATACTTAGTTTATAATTGTTAAGATAGGCTTTCATAATAAACTTGCTGTCTGAGGTACTGGAGTTTTTAGGCAGCTTAGAATATACAAACTTTAGAACAACTGATTTAACAAACTGAAACTACTTAATATTACTTTGCTGTAAGGTTTTTAACTTGTAGTAATACATTAATTTTGTTTTGCCAGGAGATTTAGGAATGGCTCTATTAAGATTAGTAAGTTTCTGTTTCTCTTTGTACTGCAATTTGTAGCTTTTCTCTGCCTTGCTCTAAAGGAAAACAATAGCACAAAAATTCCAGACAACAACGGTAAGCTGTGTCAGTTAATAAAATGTATGCTTTCATTCAAGCAAAGTTCTTCTTTGAAATCAGGAGAAGGTAAAATATTTTTGAGTTGTTAAAATCACTGCGTATATTTTAAACACTGAGACTTTCAAGATCTGATATTTTCCTACCACTATATGTGGGATTTTTTTTTTTATCATGGTGTATCCATCACATGAAGTGCAAACTCACTTTCTAGGATCTTAGGAGAAAAGAGATGAGAGAGCACCCTGCAAAGATACAGTATTTCCTGATACTAATTTAGTAGTCCCTTTAAATACAATCTCAATAATTTATTTGTGTTTTGATGTCATTACATTATCTGTGTGTTCATTATTGATAACTAAGCTTGACCTGCTTCTTTAGAAACAGTAAGCAAAAAGTAGTTTATATGTTGAATATGGTTTGCCATTTACTCTTTTTTATGTATTTGGGAGGATTTTGTTTACCTCATGGGTCTAACCCTCTGTGAAGGGAATGTTTTACCTATGTTACGTGGAAACTGAGATTCAGCTGTGTCAAGACTAACTTCCTTAGGTTTGCTGTATAGTAGCATCGTTTCTTATAGTGAACCATTACAGCCCACTACATTGCAATATATTGTTTCGCTCACCTGGAAGTAGTGAATACTGACCAGACATGTAAGATGTACCAAAGTACAATAAAGATAAAAGCACAATGTATGTGTTAGTGACATCACACATCAGTGATTTTTACATATTCATATTAGCACCTAAGTTTAGGATGTGCTCAATTTTGTTTGATGTGAATGCTTTCATGAAAAGCTGTATGCAATGCTTAGGCCTTAAATGAATAGGGAGGAATTGGTTTAAGAAGCACCATATTAAATTGGTAATAAATATAATAATAATAATTAATTTTGAGTACCTGAGAGTAAAATAATCTTGGAAAATAAGACTTTCTTGAAGTAGAGTTGTTTTAAGGTGTTTGTATGTTCATGAAGTTTTTGTGATGGTTTTGCTGTTTTGGTTTGAATTTAAAGTTTGCAGACTTGCGAACATGTTGGAGATTAGATGGAAGTGCAATTTCTTGTACACTGGAGTTTTTCTGAAAGGGTTAGTATTAGTCAGTATGTCTCTGTTTTAGAGGAACTGGAATCATGGAACAGGGCTTTAGCTTAGAGTCTACAAAAAATATGAAACTGATCTGCTTTTCCTGAAGTCCACCAAAGTCTTAACACTGTAACAGGTGCCAGACATTTAGTGCCTAAGATTGAAAGTAGTAGATGTCAGTGCACCAGGGGAATAAAGCAAGAGCAAGCAATGGCATCACCAGTACTGTTGGATTTCAGAGTAGTAGCAATGAAGTTCTTACACTGGAAGAAGATAACACAGAAGTTGTTACCCTTTTTGAGATTTGGTGGTCATACTTTAGTTTTTTGGTTGGGTTTTTTTTTGTGGAACGAAAGTGGAACAAAATTGTATTTGAAGAAAAAATAATTTAACAATACTTCTTTCGTTGACCTGTGGCTTATTTTCTGATTTTTGCAGTGATGAGGCTAACCAAACCTACTTTGTTCACTAATATTCCAGTGACTTGTGAAGAAAGAGACTTGCCAGGTATGTCTCTTCTACTGACTTATGATGCTCATATGTCCAGGCTTAAGCAATGCAAACATCTGAGACATAGATGTCAGAGTAACCTTAATGACCTCTCATAAATAGTAATGTGAAACAGCAGTGTATTTTATGGCTATAGGACAATACCAAGGGGCACTCTACAACTCTGACCTACAGTCTTGAAAGCTTGGTGATGGTGTTGCAAACATACAACCTCAAAGTCCAGCTGCTCAAAGCCAGTTCTGAGAGAGAAATGTGTAGTTAAGTTTGGTGTTACTGTACTCCTTATCTGGAGAAAATGTCATGGTGATTAGAAACAACACATGATTGTTCTATGGAAAACTGTTTTGCAAGATTCACTGTATTTTGATTGTGTTATGCTTGGTGTACTGTCATAAATTGGAAATCCCTACGTTGTCCCCTGTGATAGCTGCAGTCTAGGAGCCCATTATAAGAAAGGAGAGATGATTGTGTGGAAATACAAAGCAAGCAGGGGAAGAATGTAAGTGAGGTTGTTTTGTTCTGTTACGTGATGTGCTATAGTTAGGCAGAATTTCCCTTATAATTTACCGATGCCTTTGGGATTGTGCCCTTCAGTGTGTATGCTGAGCAATTTGTTGGACACAAATGCCTGGAAGTTATAATTTATAGGCAGACCTATAGGTATGCATTTCATCCCTAAATAAGTTGTATGTGTAAAGTAAATTGTATTTAAATGAGTGATTAAATGTCATAACTTCAATATAGACAAAGATTTAGACTTAGCAAATACTTAGATACTAGCAATTTGGTATTTCTACAGGTAATCTGTTTAACCAGCTCATGAAAGATGATCCTTCTACTGTAAAAGGAGCAGAAACTTTAAAGCTAGGAGAAATGCTGACTTTGCCTCAGAATTTTGGGTAAGAATATTTAAGTATGACATGGAAGACTTAGGATTCATTTAACTGCAATATGTTTATTACTTTTTTTTTTATAATCATTGTTATGCATTGAGGTGTAAATTAATTTAAAAAAAATAATCTGTGGCTTGATACATCATGTGACATAGGACTGTGTGCTGCCCAGTATTCTTTCTCTATAGCCTGATCCTGAATGTTGTGAGAATTGACAGTTGAAATAAATTTGCAGCAGTAGGCAAATGCTAACAGTTAACTAGAGTGATTTTTGTTGGTACTGTAACTCTTAGAATCATAGTATAATTACAGATTGGAAGGGACCTCGAAAGATCATCTAGTCCAATCCCCCTGCAACAGCAGGATCACCTAAACCAAGTCACACAGGAACCCGTCCAGTCGGGTCTTGAATATCTCCAGTGAGGGAGACTCCACAACCCCCCTGGGCAGCCTGTTGCAGTGCTCCGTCACCCTCACTGGGAAGATGTTCCTTCTCAGGTTGACATGGAACCTTCTGTGTTCCAGCTTACAACCATTGCCCCTTGTCCTGTCACTGCATGACACTGAGAGTAGCCCAGCTCCATCCTCTCGACACCCACCCCTCAACTATTTGTAGACATTAATGAGGTCACCCCTCAGTCTCCTCTTCTCCAAGCTAAAGAGACCCAACTCCCTCAGCCTCTCCTCATAAGGGAGCTCTGCCCCACTGGTGCTCGCCCATCAACCATCCCACACCCCCTTGAATCTAGTTTAAAGTTCTCTGAATGAGCCCTGCTAGCTGCTGCCCCAGACCCATTTTCCCCTCTGAGTTAAACCCTTCCCTTTTGTACCTACTAAGCCTGGTGTCTGAAAGAACCCAAAGCCCTGTCTGTGATACCAGTCCCGTAGCCAGGCGTTGATGTACTTAATCCTTCTATTTTGGCCCATGTCCTCACCCCAAAATGGAAGTAATGAGCAGAATATAATTTGTGCCCCAGAGTCCTTTGCAGGATGGCCTAATGCCTTAAGGTCTTTCTTCATTCCCCTAAGACTATGGAATACAGCTTCCTCCCCACTTGTTTGGACAATCAGCAGTGGTTTATAGTCAGCTGGCCACCAGGTTAGGGAGCAACCTAGTGATGTCCGTGATTTGGACTCCTGGTAAACTGTAGAATTCCCTATGATTGGGGTCAGCTCAGTATAGTGGGCCCTCAGTCCCTTTCAGGACTGAGTGTCCAATAACTAGGACCCTTATCTTCTTTGTAGAGGAGGTCGTTGTAGCACTAGAAGCCTTCCTGGATGTATGACACTTTGCCTGGATCTTCAATGTGGGTTCTCTGTCCTCTATATCCTCATCAGATTTGCTGCCTTCCACTAGGGGCTCATATCTATTTCTTAGTGTCAACTGGGGATGAACGCCAGGCAAGGGTGATCTTTTTAGATCTTTTAGATCTTTTTAGATCTTTATTGATTTGTTCTGTTTTATAATAGTTTTTCTTAGAAGGATGACATTTGTAATTATGGATGTGAAAATGCCAAGATACTTGGAATCATAGAATGCATAGGGTTGGAAGGGACCTTTTGAAGGCAACTACTTCAGCCTTCTGCACTGAGTAGGGACATATCCAACTAGGTCAGATTGGTCCTGAGCATCATCCATCCTGACCTTTAATGTTTCCAGGGTACCCCCCTCTCTGGGCAACCTGTTCCAGTGTTTCACCACTCTCATTGTAAAAATATTTCATCCTAATATCCAATCTACATTGGCTCTTCTGTAGTGTAAAACCACTACCCCTTGTCCTGTTAGGACAGGCCTCGCTATGAAGTCTATCCACGTATTTTTGTAGACTAATTACTGAAAAACTGTAATGGTCTCCTCAGAGCCACATTTTCTCCAGGCTGAAAAACCACAATTCTTCTAGCCTGTCCTCACAGGGGAGGTATTTCTGGACATTTATATGGCATTCATCTGGACCTGATCCAAAAGGACCCTAGAGCTGTATGCAGTACTCCAGGTGGGGTCTCATCATTGCAGAGTAGTGGAGCGAATCATGTCCTTCAACCTGCTGGCCACACTTGGTTGATTAAGCTCAGGATTAAGGGCTGCAGGGGTGCATTGTTAGCTCCTGTTGAGCCTTTCATGATCAGTACACCTGAGTCCTTCTCTGCAAAGCTGCTCTCAATCACATCATCTCCCAGCCTGTGTTGATACTGAGGATACTGAATGTTGATACTGAAGGTAATCTCGGGGAAGAAGGAATCTTACAATTCATGGAAGAAGGGATTGGTCACTTGGGAGAACTATAGGGAAGTAGTCAGGGCTTGCAGGAAAGCAACAAGGAAGGCCAAGGCCCTCTTGGAACTGAAGCTGGCAAAGGAAGTAAAACAGAACAAGAAAGGCTTCTTCAAATACATCAGCAGAAAAATGAAGAACAAGGAAGGTGTAGGGGCACTACTGAACGAGGAGGCAGCCTTGATAACTGAGGATGCAGAGAAGGCAGAGTTGCTGAATGCCTTCTTTGCTTCAGTCTTTACATCTAAGGCTGAACTCTCCTATGACCCCCAGAACTTGGATGAAGGAGAGGAAGCCTGGAGGAGGGAGTGCTCCCCACTCGTCAGTGTGGACTGGGTTAGGGATCATCTACATAAATTGAACATTAACAAGTCCATGGGCCCTGA
>VXBP01003214.1:470-51757 GCA_013400115.1 Rhinopomastus cyanomelas | reverse complement strand
GGTCCAGTGGAGGGCTACGAGGATGATTAGGGGACAGGAGGGCATGGCTTATGAGGAGAGGCTGAGGGACTTGGGGCTTTTTAGTCTGGAGAAGAGAAGACTTAGGGGAGATTTGATCAATGTTTATAAGTACCTGAAGGCTGGCCAGGAGAGGGGGGACAGGCTTTTTTCACTTGCTCCCTGTGATAGGACAAGGAGCAAAGGGTGTAAGTTGCAGCAGAGGAGGTTCCGCCTCAACACAAGGGGGAACTTCTTTACTGTAAGGGTCACAGAGCACTGGAACAGACTCCCCAGGGAGGTCCTGGAGTCTCCTTCTCTGGGGACTTTCAAGGCCCGCCTGGATGCGTTCCTCTGTGATCTGTGTTAGATAGTTTTGTCCTGCTCTGGCAGGGGGGTTGGACTTGATGATCTCTTGGGTCCCTTCCAACCCCTAACATCCTATGATCGCCCTTATCCAGGTGTAGGACTTTACCCTTGGCCTTGTTGAACCTCATGAGGACCATGCAGGCCCACTTCTCCAGCTTATTCAGGTTCCTTTGAATAACGTTGTGATCTTTGTGGTTTTTTTACTGTACCACTCAACTTGGCATCATCTGCAGGCTTGTACTTGATCCCCCGTCAATATCATTGATGAAGATACTAAACAGCACTGTTCCCAGTATATACTCTTGAGGGGATGCCCCTTGATACCAGTCTCCACCTGGACATTGAGCTGTCGACCATTGTGCTCTGGAAGTGATCACCAGCCAGTTTCTTACCCACAAGGCAGTCCATCTGTCAAGTCTGTTTGTTCAGGCATACCTGTGTATATTAGACTGTATTTTTTAATTAAATCTTGAAAGGGTTTTGTTGAAGTGTTCTGTGGGTTTGGTTTTTTTTAAAATAACTGTTACTAAACATATTTTGCTTTTAACACAGAAATATCTTTCTGGGAGAGACGTTTTCCAGTTACATTAGTGTACACAATGATAGTAATCAAGTTGTGAAAGACATACTGGTGAAGGTATGTAAAGATAAATCTACTTACCGGGTTCATAAAAAAATGAGATGTTTGTACAATATGAAATGTTTTCTGACAGTGGCTTCTAAAATCTTTATTAACATAGGAAATATCTTGTGAATTTTTCCGCTACAGAAAATATATCTGGAAATTTGGAACAGCAAGACAGTTATTACATAGATCTTCAAAGATTAAAATTAAAAAGTAGGATTGTATTAAAAGTAAAAAAAGGTTATTATATAAAGGGTATCTACACTTCCACAGCTAAGAAACTGCTGTAATGCTCACTTACTTGCGTTTTGAATGAGGTCATCAAGTCTCTGTAAAGCATGCATTGACTTGCATTTTGCTTATGTTTCAAAGCAGTTATTTTCTAGTGTATCATAGTGTTTTCTGCTGTACAAATAATATATCGAGAAAGAAGTTCAAGAAGTTGTTCTGGAATTCAATGTAGAAAGTACATAGGAGATTTTTATAAGCTGCATGTTAAAGGATTGGACTGTTTATGTATGTTTTATAACTTGTCTTTAATTTGACAAGCATCTGATCATTTTAAAATATCTTCCTTTATGTGTATAAAGGCATGCAAGGAGCAAACTGCCTAGTGATATTTGAGACTTTAAAACATGTATTTTTCTCTAGCTTCCTTTAAGCAGTTTCATTCCTAACCAGTGCTCTGGTTTTTTGTTCCCAGGCTGATCTTCAGACAAGTTCTCAGCGCTTGAACCTTTCAGCTTCTAGTGCAGCAGTGGCAGAACTGAAACCTGACTGTTGTATTGATGATGTGATCCATCATGAAGTAAAGGAGATAGGAACACACATGTAGGGATTACATTTTTTCTGTAATTAAATAACCTAAATTGAAACTGTAGCACACGTATGCTATTCTGCTGTTTTGATATAGACGAAATCAGAAGTAGTTAAATTTTTTTTTTTAATTACTGTTTCTTTCAGTTTGGTTTGTGCAGTAAGTTACACTATGCAGTCAGGAGAGAAGATGTACTTCAGAAAGTTCTTCAAATTTCAGGTATTGCATGAACTTTTCTACTTTCAATAAACTAGTGAAGCGGAAAACCTGTTTTAAAACATTTGATACTGTAAAAGCAATTTACGCACTAAACTGTTTGACTTACAAAAGTGAAGCAATAAAAAAATTCTCTTCAAATGTATATGCACTGATGGGTTCTAATTACCGTGCAGTTAAATGTTTCAGAAATAATAAACATGCTACCTTACAATTTTTAGTCATTTATTGAGAAAGAAAAAACACCTGCTTTTAAAAAAACCCTTGATACAGCATCCAGGTTTATGTAAAATCTATTTTTCTTTTACTGTATGTAAAAGAGGAAATTTTTGGAGGAAACTAAGTAAAAAAAGTCTGTGTTATGTCTGGCTAATAGCCACAGGAGTAATTTATAGACTTGAAACCTTTTGTTCTATTGCACAAATTTCATGCCTTGAGATTAAGTAACAAAGAAAAGCAAGAAGTTACCATTACGTATGGACTGGTTCTGACGGGAGTCTGTTTTAGCTGTGTGTTTAATGAACATTTATTTTAAAAATTTTTTTAGAGAAATATGTTGTGAATTAGATAATTGTGGGCTTTTCCATGTAATGAAAATGATTAGGTAACATTAAATTTTTAGGTAATCTCAGCGCGTCTGGCAGTACAGGAGCATTATGTGATTGAGACATGTATCTTTGGAAAGCTGCAAGTGACTTTGTTTACTCTTTTCTAGTATTCTATCTATATACTTCAGGAAAAAAAACATTTTTGCCTTTAGAAGACTAAATTGCCATATGCTACTTAAAGATCACCAGAGTACTGTTAGTATTTGTGGCCCTTGAAATAGCAGATACTGATTGGTCAAAGGTGTTTCCAGACAATCCTAGAGAAAATGATTTCATATCAGTTTTCATGTTAAACACTTAACGCACAAACTTTAGTGGTGCTTTCTTACCCCAGGAGCTCATTGTTATGTCCCGCTGTTCCTTCTAGTCTTTCTGTGATTGCTCACATTCTCTTCCTTCCCTTGTTCTTCTGAAAGCCTTGTTCAAGATATTGATTGGCCTCCTTCAGATTTGATATGAAAACTTATTTGTGCACAGTTTTCAGGGCTGTACAGTTTTAGTGTCATAATAGCTAAGGCTGGCTATCTATGAAATTTGATCTTTTCAAGGAAAACGTGAACATCTCAAAAAGTGTACGTTAGAGCCATTTTGATGGTTATTTTTAAAATTTGACATGGAAACACCAGCTAGAGAATCTGATAACAAGCAAAACGAAAGGCTAGAGAAACAGAACAGTATCTTTGTAGTGGGAATTGATTCCTGCTGTTGCAAGATACTGCCAGCTGTTTTATGATACAAACCTTTTTTTTCTTTGATAGATTCTCAACTTTTCAGTTATGTTTTAAAAATTTTTAACTGGTTGATTTTAAACAGCTTCTTTTTCAAGCTCTAAATATTGTTAAATACTGATCTGTAGTACTTTTTTATTCCAAAGCTTTTTTTTTAAACAGCATTATCTCTGTATGATGAAGGAATGATTTTTTTTCTGTGGTTTGGTTGTTATTTCATTTTGGGAGTTGGGGTTGTGAATATTACTAATTACTTGATTTGTTGTGGAATGGTGCTTGAAATTTACTGGAATGAATGGGAAGACCCTGCTTATCAGAAAGAGAGAGAAAACAGCATTTAGGGAAATTTTTGTTTCTTTCTGACTGATTTTTAAAGAACTGCACTTGAGTGACATATTTGATTGGGGAAAAAACCCCACTCAACTGACAAACACCAAATTAAAATTTTGATTTTTTTTTTCTGACTACAAAGACATAGTTACAGTTATTTTAAATAATTCAACATTATACATGTTATAATGGAGAAATCTCTATGAAGGCTGCTTTTTCATCCTGAATTCTTCAGGGCTAAAAACTTACAACTTGGAACATCAGGTGCCTCACAGGGTGTAGTATGCTAAAGTAAACAAGTTTCCCTGTATCAAAAGAAGTAAATGCCTTTAGCAAGACAATTTAAATTTGTTTCCTTACACATATAACAGATGGTAATTTTCTTCTGTTAAATACAAAATGGATATAAATCAGTGTGAATGTGTTCGCTGTAGTGGCCTTATGCACAAAATTCAAGTACCTGAGAACTATTGTCACCTTTTCTATTATGTAATGTATTCTGTTATCAACACGTGTCATGCTGACTTAATCTCATGCGGTTAAACTTAATCTTTTTTTAGCTCTTTAATTTCTTGTAACAATTGCATTTTCAAGAAGGAAATGAAGCCTTGTAATGGTCTGTTGCTTAAACTAATCACATGAGTAATCACTAATCACTTTTTTTAAAGACGCCCTCAGCAAATGTTGCTACAGAATAATGAAGAACTTGTAGTTAATACGTGGTTCTTGCTTATTCTTCAGAACAAGTGCAAAGACCACTTCAGGATAAAAGATTAATGATGGATGTAATGTTTATTCTAAATACATAAGTCTACATAGTCTGTTTTTTGTAAGGGGTTAGCACTTAGGTAGATAAGTCTGTTTTCAATCTGAGAAAAATGCTTATTAGCAAAGTGTGCAGATAAGCAGAGTATATACTTAAATTTTGAGGTTTTAGCTGAGGTGATTTTATTGTACATTCTTACATGATCCTGTTGTATGTAAGATCAAAAAGAAAAATAACACTTTAGTAAAGACTAGCAGTTAAAAGCAGTTTCTTCTGGAGTTGTCTGAGAAACCTAATGTCAATCTGTTTTCTTTTTTTCTATTTATTTCAGGTTCTGAAACCACTAGATGTGAAAACAAAATTCTACAATGCTGAAGTAAGTGAGAGCTGTGTGTATTTGGGTTTGTTTTGGTGTGTGGAGTTTATTTCTTCACATTAGTTTGTTAGACTAAACTCAGCTGCTTTAAGTGCATCTTTCTGAGAAAGATCAGTTCTAAAGGGAAAAAATATGTTGTGTATTTATCAGTTAAAAATAGATACACTTCCAATGAAGGGAAGAAACATATTTTTAGTTATTGCCTCTATATTTTGCTGATACGGTACTTACTGTAAGGGAGATAAATTGTTCATAAAACAGATTACAATTTACCGGACTGGGGAAATTTAAATTATTGAACAGAGAAAATTTCCCTAATATAAATATGACCCATCTGTTCAATAATTTAATGTGTAGGTGTGTGGCAGTTATACACAATAATTGAAAACTTAATGACCTTCTATAAGCCTTGTGTTTTTATTTGTGCATAGGCATCTGTCTTTGGCTGTTTATGGGGATAATTAGAACTCCTAGAAATTACAAACAGCATTCTATTTTTAGACATTCCCCGTGGATATGTGTATTCTATAGCTCTGTTGTTGGTTTTAAACTTCCACAATCTCATGACATAGGAAGCCAGGATGTTTTTTCTGTCATTCTCAATTACTTACTTTGTGATAATGACCAAGTAGCTTAATTTTGTAAGCAGCATGTTCTGTATTATTTGTATGAAGTTCAGACTGTTACCTGCGAACTTCCATTCTGAGTATTACGTCTTTTGCATAACCCCTTAGCTATGATCAACTATTATGCTGCTGGACATTCGGATGAAAAAACCTTCATTAGTTACCAGTTAGTATGAAATAATGGTATGAAATAATGAAGTTGTAGGTAGTTTTATGTTGCAGTGAATACTGAATGGGAGAAAAAAGACCAAAGTGTCAATGAGAGAAGAAAGTAGAAGGAATTATAGCAGTCTGAAAAATTACTTAAGATACATGTTTGAACTAAGCAGATACAGGTGCTATGAATAGGCATATTAAAAAAGCAGAGCCTCAAAATCTATTCTTGCAATTCTTTATCTCCATCACAGACAGCTTTTATCTCTGTAGTGAGTGAATAGCATGTAAATTCCAAGACATTAAATGTAGTATGTAATTTATTTAGAGAGAGGATAAATCAAGACACATGTCATAAATGATTGTAAGTATCATAATACAGAGGAAAAGAGAGAAATATTTTCCTGAAAGTACTCTGGTACATGTATCTAGGCCACAAGCTATAATCCTTAGGACTAGGTGTGAAATAGCTCAGTATGGTGGGAAGATAAACTCTAAGCACTGGCTGAGTACTTTATAGAAGCACTGGATTTATCTGTAAATGGGAATTGCTGGAAATTTTTCCTGCTGTGATTTAAGAACAAAAGTAGCCCTAAGAAAATAGGTAATTCCTTTGCAAACAAAATAAACTTCTATGTGTGGATTACATCAGTGTTTCAGATGGAAAATAAATGGTGTAGGGTAAAGAGGGAGAGATAAATTAAATGTTTTAATTAAATATTTTACGTAGGTCAAAAGTATTCTTTTATTACAAAATTGTTTTACTGACTGGCCTTGATAAGGTAACTCAATAAACTCCATTCCTCAGTCAGCCACCAATTTCTCATGGTAAGGATGTATAAAAAGCTTTGATGTCTCAGCTGGTATTTGCCACCACACCCTGTAAAGGTTTTAAAAGCCTGCTTTTAAGGTTTTGTGTTCTTCCTATTCAGGAATTTATGCAACTTCCATTATCTTACTATAGAATCATAGAATCATTACGGATTGGAAGGGACCTCGAAATGTCATCTAGTCCAATCCCCCTGCAACAGCAGGATCACCTAAACCAAGTCACACAGGAACACATCCCGGGGGGTCTTGAATATCTCCAGTGAGGGAGACTCCACAACCCCCCTGGGCAGCCTGTTGCAGTGCTCCGTCACCCTCACCGTGAAGAAGCTCCTTCTCAGGTTGATGTGGAACCTTCTGTGTTCCAGCTTACAACCATTGCCCCTTGTCCTATCACTACATGACACCGAGAAAAGCCCAGTGCCATCCTCCTGACACCCACCCCTCAACTATTTGTAGACATTACTGAGGTCACCCCTCACTCTCCTCCAAGCTAAAGAGACCCAGCTCCCTCAGCCTCTCCTCGTAAGGGAGGTGCATACAGTTGATGAAAAAAATTTATCAGGTTTGGATTGTATTAACTGAGCTGTTTTCATTTGCCTAGCAAACTGATATAGTACAACTCATACTTCCTTTCTGAAAGTGTATGAAGTGGTGCTATGTGTTCTGACCACAGAAGTCAAATAAAGTTAAAAAACCTGTAAGTCTTGGGTGAGGTGTTGTACATGATGCTATACTTCTGTCAAAGCACCAAGACCTTCATCCTGGGTATTATGAAAGACTTCTCCTTGCAACGGGGGAAGAGAATAAAACATTAGTTAACTAGTAACTGACATACCCTAAAGGCCTTTAGCAGTTAACTAACCAGTTAAACTCTTACAATAATATTACAGATGTGATGTTATCTACGCATAATGTCTGTCACTAAAATTATTTTCTACTACAAACTGTAATCTGTATTTCATTTTTTCTAAGATAAGGAATGATGCTGAACATTAATTTTCTTGCTTGTTGCTCTTACTGCAGTAGCATCCAAATCAAATTGATCACAGAAATTTGTGCATAGAATACATGCCCTGTCCTAATCTGCTGCAATCTTGAGACTGTATTGCCTGTCCCTGATCTGTAGAAGAGACTCAGAGTTTGATGTGCCTTGAAGGGACTCTGTAAAAGTTCTGTTCCTGCAAACATACATAGGGAGACAAAGATTTAGGCACTTAAGAAACCAAACTTTGGAAATGAAGTTGGGCTTTTGGAATTATATATATTCAGAAAAGGGTTTTTCCTGATTGCTTTATTGCAGATTTTCTTACAAGCTAAAGTTCCATAGCTTTGCTAGAACACATTACCACATTATTTTTGAGACTGTATATATGTGGATACTTCTAATTACCTTGGAAATGACAAGGACTCTTTTTCCATTTCATTTACAACCCATTGCGTGGATTGAAATCTAGGACAAACTTTAAACTTGTTCAAAAGCTTTTTTTGGGTCAGTTTATTCTACCATATCTGTGACCTGTGTGCTTTAGGCTCTACTTTGGATTGGTTCTGAAGCAAAGCTAGTAACATTATTACTAGCTATAATTTATTAGAAATGTAGTTGTCATCTTCACTTGCATCCATTTTTATTTATGTTTCTGTGTTACTAATGCTGTCTGGTTTAGATGATGCAAAAAAATGCATTTTTGTTTGAAAGTTACCCTCCTTTTTCTTTAACATTTAACACTAATTTCTTAATATGTTCTTTTTTATTTTCCCATTAGAGTGACCTCAGTTCTGTGGTAATTTTCATTTTTTTTTTATAAATATGTATGCTTTTTAAATTGCCTATCCTTCTCTGTGCTTGCTGTTGACATTCTTTCAAAAACATAATGGAAAAGTAATGTTTGTTCTGCTTAACATTAACTGACGTTTTCTCATCTTTATATGTGCAGCTAGTAATTTAAATGGTTAGCTCTTTCTTTAATAACCACTGTTGAAACCAGAAGTTTATTATTAGACTCTTGGTTGTGGTGATCCTTATGTAAAATACATTACCAAAACTTGACTTGATCCATGACTCAAAAGCAAGAGTTTAATCCCTGCTAAATTTTTCCTGCATTTGATCCATAGAAGTGTAGTTTTTACTACAGCATTCTTTGTGTAAGCTGTGATGGGATCTTTTAATGTCCGGTTGATGGAGACAGTGGCTTTAAGGAGAAAGCACCATTTAGATGTTCTCTCTTTCTTTTGCTAGCTGGAACTGCACTTTCCAACGTCTAACTGCATGTAACAGTTGATGAATTATGTTGATGATACTTCTGCAGTCTGATTTCACTATAGGCTGTGACTTCAGGATTTTATTTTCTTAAAAGACATGATATTAAGCCTCCTCAGGAATTACACGAAACTAACTTTCTTTGTCATTATGATGCTTATTTTTTCTTTTCCCTTATAGCTTTTTTCTAAATTTCTGGCTACAGTTGCTGCATTGAAAAACCACTAAAATTTGGGTAAATGGACACTTTGCACAATGGATTGATGGGATATAAATATAATCAATTTAATTAACAGTAACAGACAGCCGCTGTTTTAGTTGCGGTTATTTCCATCCTTTTCTGCAAGTTGGGTGTCTGTTTAACCCATGGAGCTTGCATAGTTTGCATCACTATAGGGCATAATCCATTTTGTTTTTGTAATGGGTATAAGGCACAACAAATAATTCCAGTACCATTCTGTATTTTTCTTTCTAGCACAAAGTTTTTTGAGATTAAAAATATTTTGACCAATTGTCCTACTTTTATTTTGTATTTTACAAGCAGGACTCCATTGTGTAATGAAGTAATTTATTGACACTGCTTAAAGAGAAACAGCAAACTACCTTCCACATAAAAATATTTTAAATATGTATTTCTTGTAACAAAATATCTCAAATGTCTCATACTGAATATATAGAATAAAATACTTCAGTTGGAAGGGACCTGCAATAATCATCTAGTCAAATCACTTCAGTAACTCTTCTGTAAATGTAGTTTTGGTACATAGCCTCCCTTTTTGTTTTTATTGGGACTTACTTGGTTTTGTTTTTCACTTTTCCAGGTGCTTATGTCTCTGTTAGACTGATCCTCTGTAATTACTAAATCCTGAGATTTTAGAGCTGCAAAGCTACTTCATTCACTTGTCAGCAGTTCCACAGAAGCACTGAGGCAAAATCACCTCTATGTTTTTTCAGCTTCTGAAGTTCATGCAGTCTTAATTCCTCACTAGAATTGCTCCTTATATGCCATCTTCAGGCATTACCTTCATTTAACAGATAGGTCTTTCAGGATGCTTTGAAGGTAGAGCACCCATTAAGTTCTTGGATGCATATAATGGTATTAGTGACCACTGATATAGTACAGCTGAGTGAGAAGATGGTGGGTTTTGCTATTTAGCCCATACATGAATTATTAATAATAATAACAATAAAAATATCTCAGAGCATGTACTGTGCTACTTCAGTTAAAGAAAAACATGCACACGTATTTTAATTTTTTTGTAGAGCTTTATGCATTAGTAATCTGGTATGGCATGTTGAACACTGCAGTTCCTTACAATTTATTATAATTATTTTTTCTAGAATTATTTGTATTAAAACTTGAGGTAATGTTGAGTTGATGAAAGTCTTGGGAATTTATGATGATCTGATGAATTACAAATAAGCAACAGATAGAACCTAGCAAAATTATCCCACATCCATTGTTTGGCAAGATACCTGTTGACTAACACTTTTGCTCCTATCGTTACTGGGATTAAGGTTTTTTTTTCTTGCATTAATTATTTTGACTTGCAGGCATGAACTAAATATGTGTGACTTTTTAAACAATAGGACGGTGTACTCTTCTTAATAATGCTACTCATATTTTCATGAGCTTGTACTTTTGTTTATTTTTCAGACAGATGAAGTGTTTCTGGAAGCTCAGATACAGAATATCACTACCTCTCCAATGTTTATGGAGAAGGTTTCTTTAGAGCCATCTATGATGTACAATGTTGCAGAACTCAATACAGTTGACATAAGAGGGGAAAGGTATGTTCAGATTCAGGACTGTACTTTCTAGCTTTACATCACTTTAATGTGTGGCTGGAAAGGCTCTTACAGTTTTATAGAAACTATTTTAAAATGATGGTATTTGACACAGTAGAGAAATTCCCAGCTTAATCCTCAATCATTTGTAACATGGATGATGTGATAACATGGAAACATACCAATTTTATATAAAATGTAGCCCGTATCTGGTTCTGATTTGATCTGTCTGCATATGTAGTGTAACAGGATCTGTCTCGCTTGTTCTTCATTCCTACAGACTGGTAACTGTTGCCAGTTCTTCTCACAAACACCTAGGAAGGCAGCAGTCAAGGGGAATCATTAGAATGGCCACATAGGATCTTAAAATAAAAGCATTTCTTATGCTTATTTAAACATCATTTGGTGTCAGAAAACACAAAACACAAAAGAATGGGTAATGTATTTGTTAAACCATTGTGGATAAAAAAGTTTGTGATGCCAGGGTGGAAGTTAATCTTGGGTATTTCCGCTGTGCAGTTGCTTGGGTTTTTGGAGGTGATGTCCAGGTGCTTCACAGTGTGGAGCCAAAGTGAAAATTCTGTCTTCTCTTTGTCTGACAGAGGATTCACTGGCAGCATAGTGGAGCATTTTCTAAGAAAGGGTTTACATCTGCTGTATCAGTTGTTTTGAAAGAGAATCTTGAGCCTACGACACTGATATTTACAGGGAAGGAACCAAATAGAAGAAGTAAAATTGCCAGCACTGTTTAAATATTAAGGTGCTTGGGGGTTTTCCCCCTTTGTTTCTTGATGCTACACAAATTCTATAATTGTTTTTGGTCACGAAAGCATAAAAGTATTCTGTTTTGGCATGAATAAAAAAGCATACCAG
Organism: Rhinopomastus cyanomelas; assembly: GCA_013400115.1. Taxonomy (NCBI): domain Eukaryota; kingdom Metazoa; phylum Chordata; class Aves; order Bucerotiformes; family Rhinopomastidae; genus Rhinopomastus; species Rhinopomastus cyanomelas. The sequence continues at coordinate 40,397 of VXBP01003214.1, read as the reverse complement.
TAAGACTGCTGACTGACAAGGAAAAAAATGTCCTGAAGTCTTAAAAACAACTGTTTAAAATACGATCCCATGTTTTTTTCTTTCAGTGAGTCTACTTTTGGAACAGGGACTTACTTACAACCTATGGATACACGTCAGTATTTATACTGCCTGAAACCAAAGCAAGAATTTGCAGAGAAAGCTGGAGTAATAAAAGGTGTAACAGTGATTGGAAAACTCGACATTGTGTGGAAAACCAACCTGGGTGAGCGAGGAAGGCTGCAAACTAGCCAGCTCCAAAGAATGGTAGGTTTAGCTTAAGCATCACTTTAACTTACCCATTTCAGGGCAACTCAATGAACAATTCTATAATGACTTGAAAGAAAGTTTCAAACTGTTTTTGGCCCTTACCCTGAAACCACATGCTGTCCAGTGAAGCATGGAAAAAACCCCACTACTTCAAGGTACTTGGATACCATTTGTAAACCCACTGAAAAGCATTAACCAAAGGATTCAAATATTCATGTATGCCAACTGTGACACATGTCACCTCCTTAATTTGCACAGACGTTTTAGCTTCATACCTTATGTCTTTTATGTCCACTGTCAATAGCAATTTGTTTTATCCTCCCCTTTGAGTTGCGGAGTGACTCCTTGTCCTCTTATCTTTTGAGTCCTGCCTGATGATTTCATCTCTAGGCTCCTTACACCTTCCATCATGCTTTTCCTAATGCATTTACTAGTCCTACAACCAATGTTTTCTGCCACAGACCCAATGTTACCTGTGTTGTGCCCCTCCATCTTTTTTGGTTCAGATTGGGAGTGCACTTTTGAAACAAGTATCCCGAATCACTTCACATAACATAATTAGGGTATTACTTTTTTTTGTGGAGTAGTCTTGGAATTCATAACCACATTGGAATTCACAACTACATTCGGTTTTGGATTACATTAAGCAAGACAGGTGCACATGCACAATATACCAGTCTGTAATATATATTCAGTCCAGGAATAGACTTAGAAGTGGGAAGTTAAAAGGCATTATCCTGAGGATACAAGGAATTGTCTAGCCGATTCCATGCTCTGAATAGTTATCGTCATTTTCAGATGAAAACTACATTTCCTTTTTTGGTGTCACTGTAAGACTGTTACATCTAGCCATCAGTTAGTTCTTGCAAGTGTCTCACTGTTAAAAGACAACAGGTTTGCACTGGGTTATGCATTCTAATCTGTTTCGATCCTGTTTTGATTTGATCAGCTGCTGATAAGTTCATAAAGTACTGCTTTCATTGTAGTTAACATGGGAGACACTGTTATTGGTGTTTATTGCAGGCCATCTGATCTGGATGAGGAAGTTGATGAGTCCTTTTACAGGCAGCTGAAAGTAGCCTCATAATCCCAGGCCTTGGCTCTCACAGGAGATTTGAGTCACACTATGTACTGGGCAGGCTACACAGTCTAGTACTGATGATAATTTTTTGAGTCAGGTGATTGGAGGAGCCAAAACAGAGATAGGTACTACTGGACTTGGTACTGACAAAGGGGGAGGGAGGACATGATGGTTGAGGGCAGCCTGGGCAGCCATGAGAAGACAGAGTTCAGGATCAGGTGTAGTAGACACAGAGGAACAAGCAGAATCTCAACCCTGGAATTTAGAAGGGCTAACTTTGACCACTTCAAGTAACTGATTGAAGAAGAGCCATGGACTAGGGCTCTAGAAGACTGGGGAGGGGGTTCAAGAGAGCTGGGTTGATATTCAGGCAGCACTTTTTCCAAACTCAGGATCAGTGCATCTCTAAAAGCAAGAAATAATGCAAGGGAAGCAAGAGACCTGCATGGCTGAGCAGAGAGCTTCTGAAAAAAGCTCCAGTAGAAGGCAGTTCATAGAATGTGAAGAGCATACTGACCTCTTGGGAGGAACACAAGAATGTTGTCAGAGGATGCAGGGATATGATAAGGAAAGTTAGTCTCCTTAGAATTAAATGTGGCAATGGAGGTCAAAGAGAACACAAGGTCTCTCATCTTTGGAGACAAAAGGAAGACTTAGAAGACATGTGGGCCCACTGCTGAATGAATTGGGTGTCCTGGTAATGGAGGATACAGAGAAGGTAGTTAAACTGAATGCATTCTTCACCTCTGTCTTTACTGTCTCAGCCTTAGAGACCCTAGTCCTTTGAGACCACAGAGGAAGTTGTGAGAAAGGAAGACTTTAGGTCAGTTGAAGAGAATTGGGTTAAATAAGTAAGTGAACTGGTCTTCAGAAGTCCATGGGCCTCGACAGAATGCACCCACAGGTGCTCAGGGAGCTGACAAATCTTTGCTAGGCTACTTTCCATCATCTTTGAAAAGTTCTGGAGAACAGGAGAGCTGCTTGAGGACTGGAGAAAAGTCAATGTCACTTCAGCCTTCAATAAAGGGCAAGGAGGACCCAGGTGACTACGGATGGGTCAGCATCACCTTATCCCTGGAAAGGTGATGGAACGGCTTGATTTTGGTGCAGTCTTAAAACATGTCCAAAGAAAGGCTGGGTTCCTTGACTGGTCTAATGTCTTCATCAGTTTGACACCTGTATCATGTTCAGTTTAATACACTTTTTAAAGTGTCATCTTTTCTCAGTCTATAATGAACTGCGGCTTTCTGGGCCTCTTAGGAAATAGCTTTTAAAGACACTGTAAATGTAACTTTTCCTACAGCATTGTTCTCTGAGCAGAAATGGGTTAGGAGTTAGAACAAAGCTTTATACGGCAAAACACGTTTTTTCTTTTATTATTATGATCCATCATATGTGTAGACTGAAAATCTAAAGTGTTTTTATCTGCAGGTTACCATGTCTGGTTGGTAGTAACAAGGATATTTATGATAGGTTAGTTAGAAGACTATGGAATTGGATAGTTGTTGGGAGTTTGTATCATGTGCTTTTTTAAACTGGTGGCAATTAATTATTTTGTCAGAGGCTTGGACACCTGAAATGGCAAAGAAACTGAACAATCTTTTATTTGTTAGGATGTGTAATTGTGGTGGGTTGATGCAGAAATCTGTACTTGTCCACAGCGTATCTGTTATCCGCAGCGTATCTGTTATTTGCCTATCAGAGCTGACCTTCTTGGGAACTGTATATAAACCTTAAGGATGTGAACTATCTGAAAAATTTAGTAATAAAGGACATTCTTTTCTAATGAATTGCTCCACCTATGAAGAAGGTGGTCATGGGTAGCCGACGAGGCACTGTTGTGATTTGGGTACTGTTCAAAAGCACAGTCAATATGCTGTCTTCAACTTATTCCACACTTGTTTCAGTAAATGAAAACCTCAGTGGTAAAAGCTTCAGCTTTGCTGTCCAGCATCTAAGAATATACATTCTTGTACTTTCTCAGGCTCCTGGTTATGGTGATGTAAGGCTTTCTCTGGAGACAATACCAGACACCGTAAATTTGGAAGAACCTTTTGACATTACATGTAAAATAACAAATTGCAGGTAATGATGTCATGTGATTCTTGTGCTTTTTCCCAAGTAGGTAAGTGGTGGCTGTCTGTGTTGCATTTTTTCAGTACTTTCTCCTGTAACAACTGTTTGAGTTGTAGCAACATGAAACTAATTGAAACACATCTCTTGTATTGCAGCAGTTTAAAAAGGAAAAAAAAAAGGAAATTAAAAAACCCCTTCCATCATGGTCTGTCAATACTGTTTGGACTAGAAGATTGATAGAAATCAGTAGTGGGATTCTGTGGAACTGGCTGACATATAATTTATGATTGCACATCACCCTACAGTCACAAATTGTCTTAATTCTTCTCAGTTAATTTAATAACAGAATGAGTGCATGTGTAGGCTGGGTTTTTTAACTGCAGGTAGTTTTGTCGGAATAAACAATGCCATTTGTATCCAGTCTCATTTTACCACTTGTACTGCACCACTGCTAGAATGCTTGCTACACACTGTCACCATACTCTTTTGGACCCATGGTTTGTCTTGATTTGTGTTTGCACTACAATCTGCAGTAGCCCTTTATAAAAAGGTTGCAAAAGTGACATTTAAAGAAAAGTAATTGTAAGTAGAAGTTAAAGCCAAAGACTAAAGGATGTATCTGGTCTGCAGATACTGCTTGTGTCTGCAGGTATTTCTCACGAAAATCTCGTGCTCAGTTGAAAATGTGAGCAGTGTTATGCTATCCAGTATTGCTAAACCCCCTAGAAGACAGTCATGTCAGATGAAGTTACACGCAACTGAATTACTGTACACCACAGTAAAACTTGCTTTCAGCCTTATAATTGCTTATAAGTGCTTGATTATTAGTAACCTAATTAAAGAAGGTAATGAAGCTGTTACATATCTGAATCCTTGAATGCTTAAAAAAAGCCCCACAGGTTTATTGTTGTTTTTCCATTTCATCTAGCAGTGAAAGGACTATGGATCTGGTCTTAGAAATGTGCAATACTAACTCCATCCACTGGTGTGGAGTTTCAGGAAGGCAACTTGGAAAGCTGCATCCAAGTTCATCCCTCCATCTTGCACTTACATTGCTGTCTTCAGTGCAGGGATTGCAAGTAAGTCTTTGTCATGTAGTTTTGTTATAAAATGGCTGTTTGATAAGCTTAATAATTCTTTCTAATAACAACTCTAAATATTTTCCCTTTCTAGAGTGTCTCTGGCTTAAGACTTACAGACACGTTTTTGAAGAGAACGTATGAGTATGATGATATTGCACAAGTCTGTGTAGTTTCTTCAGAAGTCAAAGCAAGCTGAAGGAAAAAAGATCAGTATTTCTGCAAGGCTGCCTTTTTTTTTTTTTTTTGGACCAACCTCTTCATGTTCTAGCAGCTGAATCATTAAAATGTGTAAAAATAAAACCAAATCCTTGTGTATCTGTGAACATAACTATTCTTGTTTAGCTTTTGAATGGTTTTATATCTTCTAAAAACATGTGTATGCATAGTACCCACTGAAAATGAAGCCTTTGGAAAAAGGTGTAGCTCTACCAAATTATATTGCATTAGTATTATCTTAGGGCAGGAGGATGAGAGATTGATAGGAAATAACACTACATATTTTTTATTATTTTAAAAGAATCCAGCCATTTTATAATTGTGGTTCTGACAAAATGCTTCATTCTGGAGGGGCTGTCCTTTTACAGAAATATTTTGGCATGGCAGTCAGTATACGAGCATGGTACATGCATAGGCAGTAAGAGCTGCAACCTGACAAATGAATGACATGACACAGGACAGTTGGCACCATTGAGGCACTAGCAGTGAGTATCAGATAAAAACATGTGCAAGAAGGAATTCAGGACTTGGTTAAGGACTGATATGTACATTTCCCTTGCTTTGTTTTAATGAAAAATGGAAGTATTTCTGGTTGAAATGGCTTAAGATCAACCAAAGGGAGCCATTTGATACAGAAAGTGTTGACAGGCTTTCCTATTTATTCTCAACTACCATTTTGGCACTTACCTGCTTCAGTTAGTTTTGACTGTGTATTACCTAAGGCTTTCCCATGAATAAAATCTTTTGTGTGGAATCAAATTTTAAAATACTGGATAAATCAAGGGAATGAGTTTTTCCATACAAGGAAAGAAACCCAAACAAATGTATCCTGTACAGGTAATAAAATGCAGAGTAACAAACACAGAGTCCTGGCTAACCAGGGAAGTTGTCCCCACTGACTCAGACCTTCTGCAAGGGCTTTCAGGAGTATCTGGGGAACTACAAGTCTGTCAGTCTGACCTCAGTGCTGGGGAAGGTTATGATCATACTGAGTGCTGGCACAGGGCACAAACAGGATGAGGTGGTAGTTCACAACACAGCTTTATGAAGGGCAGAGTTCTGCCTGACTAATCTGATCTCTTAACTAAGTAACCTGCTTAGTGGATGAGGGCAGGGCTGTTGACATTGTTTACCTGGACTCTACTGAAGCCTTAGACAGGGGTTCTCACAGCATCCTCCCTCAGAAACTTAAAGCTTAAGGTTTGGATATGTGTACCCTTCACTGGATAAAAATGGGCTGGATGGCTGGGCCCAAAGAGTGTGTGTGACAGAATTAAATCTGGCTGGTGTCTGCTCATAAGTGGTTGATGGCAAACTGAGTGTCAGCCAGTAACATGCTCAGGTGGCCAAGAAGGTCAACAGCATCCTGGCTTGTATTAGAAATACTGTGTGGCCAGCAGGAGTAGGGAAGGTGATTGTCCCCCTGAACTGGGCACTGCTGAGGCCACACCTTGAATATTACATTAATTTCTGGGCCTCTTGCTACAACAAGGACATTGAAGTGCTAGAGCATGGCCAGAGAAGGGCAACAGGTCCTGTGAAGAGTGGTTGAGGGAACCAGGACTGGTTAGCCTAGGGATCAGAGTGAGGGAAGGAGACAGCCTGCTCTCCCTCTTCAGCAAGCAACTGGACTGGAAGACAAGGCCTCAAATTGCACTGGGGAGGGTTTAGGCTGGATATTGGGAAGAGTTTCTTCAGTGAAAGGTCAGTTCAGTGGTGAAGTCACTATCCTGTTGTAGTTGCTAAAATAGCTGCTCTTAAGATGGCGGCGATGGCATCAGGGTCCGTGCAGGCCCTGCAGCTCCACATATCCAGCAGGAGCTGTTTTGTGGTCCCTTTGGCTCCACAGGTTCAGAAGGTGTGGTTACAGGGGCCCCCTCAGCTCCCAGGGACCCGCAGGAGTCATCCTTGAAGATAAGGAGAAAAGCTAAACAAGACCAAGTAAGGTGAAGAAGAGTGCATTCTGTGACCCCATTGGGCAGAGAGAGGGGCAGAGAGATAACTGCAGTGAAGAAGATTGGTGGTGGTACGGTAAGGGAGACTATATTAAGTGTGTGTTACTTGTCATAAATGCCATTTGCTGCTAACCAGATTGGTGTTCGAGTAGTATGCGAATGGTCCGGGTAACGCGGGACCGTAGGAGTCGGGCGTAGGGAAACCTGAAGGCCATCACGCCAATTCGCTGGATACGAGCTGCAACTTAGACTATCCGGGACACTGCAACACTATCCCTGACCCTGGTAGTATTTAAACAACTGTGTGGACCTGGCTGGACTTGATGATCTTGAAGATCTTTTCCCACCAAAGAGATTTTGATCTCTTCTATTATTCTATGATTCTATGATTTTATGTTTCCATGTTTTAAAGAATTCAGTTTACCTGCTACTCTAGATACATAAACAGTAAAACCACAACTATCCAGACAAAAAATGTAAATCACTTTATTCATAATTTATTTTCAGGTTAAACTAACACAAGTTGAAGGAGATGTAACCATATGGTAATAAGAGGTAGGAGAGATACAGAAATAGTATGTAAGTTGAATTTTGCCAGTATGACTTTCTGTAGCCTTGAAACAGTGTATGAATCCAAAGCTGCAAACTTCATTATTTCTCAGTATGTTTACGAGAATTTCCATTGTAGTTGTTAACAAAAAGTGCAACTGAAACAATCTAAGCTGAACATTTCATTAGCTGCCTTTATGATCAGGCATAGTTAGAATATACTTCCATGCAAGCACGACGGGTTTACAGTTTGAGAGTGCAAAATATTTTCTTCTCTAACACTTACCACTTTTCTGTGCTGATGGAACAGTAATGACACACAAAAAACAATTCAATGTTAAATGCATACTTTCTCAGTTGAATAATAAGCTGCAGTTGACCTTAAAGCAGTATTTATAGAGATTGTGGTTTGCCACTTGATCAAGCAGGATGAAAAGTTTTAATGCAAAATAAAGTGCATTTATTACACAGGAAAATATTCCTTCTTCCCTTTCTGATTAAGACATAGTGCATGACTGTGAAACAATCTATCCTATTCAAGGCAGAATAGATTTAAGCATAAATGATTCCTCTGTTCCTGGCTTAAATGGAAAAGCATGTAATGACAGCTCCTGTGATTGGTTTCACTTTTTATTTAGGCTATAAAGCCCTTTCTGTTACTAGACAAGAAACAAAGAATGTTTACAAGTATTGTGCCAGTTGTAGCACATTCCTAAAAGGTTAGCTATCCCCATCAATGTTTTATTAAGTAACCTGGGTATATATTACCTGCACTGGAGTAAAAGGTAAGCATGACAACACTGTAGTATGTGAAGTTCAATTACAGAGGTAACTTTCAGCAGTAGTTTGCACATAATTAACTAATGCTTCACCGCATTTGGATCATCTTTCAGGGGTATCTTTCCCATAAAGCCAGTAAGCTATGAGACTTGACAGTGCAACTTTTATAGCTGGTCTTTGAATATTACTGGATTTTATGTTTCCAGAGGAACTCTTCAGACATTCTTGAGACTCCTTCTCTCTTAAAGTACAAAGGTAAACTGATTGCATGAAGACTGCTGTCACAAAGTAAGGATAAACTGAGTGTGAAGAAGTATTACAGTGCTGTCCAGTCACTCTGGATTTATTGGTTCCTCTTATCAAAGTGAGTAAAGCTCACTTTGAGCAGTTTAAAATACTAAAGAGATAAACAAGAGGAACTGTGAAGTTTAACAGGAGTAATGCTCCTCTCTTGACACAACACACTACTCCAAGCAATGTTTGCACAGTAGTTGTAGCCCACTTACAGCCTCCATCAACCTTGTAAATGGTATCCTGTTCTGTAAGCTGTAACTAAGTTTGAGTGGTGGTTTTCTTAACTGGATTAGATTCAGAATCTGAACTACCTCTGAAAAAAGATCTTAGGGATTTTCTCTGTTGTCAGATGTTATGCCAGAAGCTGTTACTTGGAAATGTATTTAATGTAAAGCTTTGGTATCTCTACAGCCTCAGAAAGGCAGCTACAGCAACTTACAAAGATAATTTTAAAAAGCATTTCAACATGGTGTATACATAGACATGTGCAACTCAATAAAGCATGAAATATCTTAAAACTGGTTTTCTGTTTTGATTTACCACTGTATTCAAGAGATTACAATGCAGATTTTCTATTTTTGTATTTTCTCCAATTCTTTCCTCCTTGGATCCAGCTGCATTCCACCCTATCCTTCCCCTGTTTTAGGAGTGGAAGGCATACACATTGGATGCACAACCAGTATTTGGCAGTTATGTATGCTCCTTAAGTTTTGCATTTAAGTCTACTTGAGAAGCAATTTTTTTTACCCCAAAATGAACCAAATAAAGTCTGAGGTCCAGGATTTCTTATGTACTTCTCCATTTGGAACCCTGTTCTTACTCCTTAACATACCTTCTCCAACCTTAACTGACCAACAGAGGTCACTGTCTGTAAGGATTCAAAGCAGGCTCCTCAAATTAGTTTTGATACGTGAAGAAAGTGTGAGTGCCAACAACCTCCCTGGATTAAAATCAAGTGTACCTTGTACCAGAAAGCACTGTGAACAGTAAGCAGAGTGAAAAAATATAACATCATAAAAATTACAGAAAAACAGCGGTCTCTGAAAGACATTAACTGAACAAGAAAATCCACGGTAAGAACAGAAACACTGTAAAGTGGAAAAAACTTAAACTGCCAGATAGCCATAACATAAGACAGATACATGTAATGAAACTTTAAAACAATCCTTAATTGTTCAAGCCAGTGACACAAGAATAGAAAGATAATTATTCTTTCTAAGGAAGCTAATTTTTGATGAATGTTCTGTACTAGTTACTTGTACAGCCACAGGATCAGTTTTAGCTTATTACAGTTAAGAATTTTAAGCTTATGTTAAATACTGCATACACAAGGAATGTAATACAGTTTGCCATGCCTAGGAAAACAGTGCCATAATGCTGACCTCCAGGGCTACCATCACCACTTGAGAGTATACTTGGGAGTAGAAAAGCACTGAACTTCTTAATAGTCCATTGTTTCCCAAGGCAACTTTCATTTTGGTTGCTGCGTATTACAGGATCACTGTCTTCTCTTTCTCTAAAATTTGTGATACTCCTTCATATGCCATCATCTCTTTCCCTCCTGCCCAAAATACTTCATGTTACTAATGACTGTCCATCCACAGACCTGAAGAAATGCTTTTGAACCATTAGTGTTAAGCACGATCTATACTCCAATGCTCACTACAAAAGGATGCATCAGATGGGCCTGTATTTCAGTATTTGACGAGGAGTATACCATAATGAGTTTCACCATAAGAATAATGTGCTTTTTACACTAAGATTTTAGAATTAAGCTGTTTAACATGATCATCCCCATATAAAACTCCTCCCCACTCAGTAGCCCTGGACATCAATCTATTGCACACACTGAAAATGACTTGTACTGATGGATTTTAATAAACCACCTATTGAGCATATTATTTTCAGAGGAGTAACTATACGTATACTATGTTCCAAGTTATGTGCAGTACATCTGTTTAACAGATTTATTCTTGTTTGCAAACACGCACAAAATTTTCTGTCTTCTATTCAAGCAGAAAAGTTACAATGGTGCTTTTGCTACTAACTATGGTATGCGTTTTGGGGTTATTTATCATTCCCATCCACATGCCTCCAAGTCAGGAATGCTCTTCAGTGCTGCCACTGAAAGATCTGCTCCGAACATGATTTCTCAGTTGCTCTATGAGCTCCGGATTCTGTTGCTGTATCTGTTGTGCAAACTGCTGTCCCCTGCATTTAACAGTTTTAAATACGTCAAGAAGTAAAAGAAAGACGTGCTACGTGAAAGACTGATTTGCTGTATAGTCTTAATCAAGATACTTGTAGTATTAACAGCTTAATCTAGCTGAAGTGTCTCCAAACATCACTATAATCATATCTTTTATATTTACTCTTTAGGATTAGTTAAATGAAAGGATGCTAAAGCATAACTTACTGCAACCTGTGCTAAGTCAATCTGTAGCTTTTCTAATATCTGGGGTAGCAGCTAGTAATTTACCCACACAATTTGATAGCCTCTTAAAGGTTTAAAGGAGCATTTTTAGTAAGTGGCATTTAGAAAGTAAAAACTGTATGAAAACCAGAATATGAAATTGAGTACACAGTTCAGTTGTTCCGATCGCTGGAAATGTACAAAGCAAACCAACAAGATTGTGGAAAGTAAGTCTTCAGGTTCTCAGTTTTAATATAGTCAGGTGTACAGTGGCGACATAATTAGCTTGACACTATCCATTTTAAAAAGGTGTTGCACAACAATGCTTCTACAAATGTAACTGTTAAAAATATGCAATTCCTTACTTACGCATGGATAAGGCTGGACAAATCCGAAAGGCCACCAACACCCGCAGCAGGGCCACCAATGGCATTTGACATCATCCCAGACATCCTGGAACAGTTAGCACAACATTGGCATTGAGGTATGCAGGAACCTTTACAGTAAGCAATAAACTGTAGTTTGTTTTTGCAGTGCTGGTAGGAAATAAGCTGCAGGAGTAAGAAACTGCAGTTTTATTTACAGTTAGCACAAACAAAACTACATTTTCAGGAATAGTGTACTACCCACCTTCACTCTTAATTCAAAACCCTAAAGACATTTGCTTTAATATTACTCCATTTTAATACTTACAGTTGTTGAACTTGAGGATTCTGCATTAAGCTTGCCGCCTGGAATAGACAATACACAGGAGAAATTATAATATTTATCACTTAGGTAAAACTGACAAAAATGCAGGAGCAAAAAATTTAGAAATCCACACACGTGTATACTATATTCTAGCATAAAATTAATCTGAGCTATGTGCACAGAGGCGTGGCTTGATGGTCCTCAGCTAAAAAAAGAATCATTACAGAAATATATTTTAAGGAAATTATTTGTAATACAGTAGCTAAAAAAATAGCCATTACAGAGTCAGACTACAAAAATATTACAAGAAGGTATTAAACATATTTAAAAACTCCTATTATAATTTTAAAATAAATATAAATAACTTAAAACTTCCACAGACAAAGCTTTTCTGTTGAAAGCTTTTTTCAGAAATGTTTTGTGTTTTGAGGTTTCCCAGCCTGAATATATCAGTTTTGCAAATACAATTGCTACAGGATATAAACTGTTTAGAGTATGGCTACAAAATAATTGCGTGGATTGACTGCGTACCATGGTTTTCTGGTACAACTTTTGTGGTAATTGTGTGTCTTCTTACTTCATAGTAAACATGAAGTTATTTGGATTTCTCATTCACAAGACACCTCAAAAATGATACTGTATATAGTGCAAGGGTGTGTATGGATAGATACTAAAGAATAAACTGGATGGGCTAAAGCTAGTAACACAATTTCTATGCAAATCAGCGTCTATATGAATACAAGACCAGCAGGCACAATGCAGTATCTCCATATGTACTCCTTTATATGTTGTTGATAGGGACACCTTCATATTCAAACATGGCTAAGAGAACAGGGACATGGATCGATAGAGGCTGTGTACAATCCAGGCTTTGAGCAGGAACAGTTAGAATTGAATTAGGCCTGGGAAGCAGCTAGTGTGATGATTGAACACTGAAGATAGCATGGACGACGAGATTATGACTAAGGATGAAGCCAAGGACTCAGCAAAAGTCTTGCAACATTGTATGAAGCAAGGCCAAGGCGCTGAGACAGGATGCTTTCGTGACCTGTAATCAGAACAGAGTTTGATTGTTTGTACGGTATCAGGTCTTTCAGCCAATAAGTGTTTGGAATAGTTATGTCAATCACATAGGGATAGACTTAAGAACCAATAAGCTTAGAACACGCAGTTAAGCCTAATTCTATGTAAACTAATGTTTAGGTGTAATAAATCGGAACTTGCTTTACCACTCATATTGAGTCGACTGCATGCTTCTCCGCGCCTCCCCCGGCATATATATATCCATATATGTGTGTGTGTGTGTGTATATGTATATACACACCTAAAGTTTTCAGTAGTCTACAAAATTCAGGTCAATTCTATGGGTAATACAGGATCTTTTTTTTCCTGTCTTCCAACAGTAACAAGTAGTATCTAGTTTAGAGCCCAAAATGGAGGCTGAAAGTCACACAGTGAGTCAAATTTTCTTCCTCAAAAAAACCCAAAACTACATCACAGGAAAATAATTCATTTGCTCCTGGCTGTGTGTCCTGTGTTCCATCCACCTGACCAGGCATCTTCTGGAAATGATGCAAAATATCCTTTCCCCATTGTCAGCTAATCTATGCAAGTTGGAAATACAACAGGAGATTTAAGCTTTGTTTCAGTTTTGCTGGTAAAATGACTTAGAAAATGAAACCATTTCCATTGCAATAAACATAAAATTTGCTTTTGTTATTAAACAAATTGTTCTCAAAACGTCAGTCTTAAATACAGTGTAGTGTAAAGTTTGAAATATACTCACCATACTAATGAAGGCAGGATTGTTTATCAAGCTTGCCATGTCAAAACTCAGTCCAGTTCCAGTCTACAAACAAATTGCAAATGAAGGTAAGTTTACCTACAAAATTCCAGTTAAAACTATTGTAAATAAATTGATAGAGCTAACTTACAGGACTGGACATGTCTCTTAGTTTCTGTTCTGCTATTTTCAAATTTGATTTATAGGAGTCATTCTCTGGATCAAGATCCAGTGCTTTTTGGTAACTGGTAACTGCTTCTTCATATTTATTCACTGAGGTCAGAGCCAACCTAACGTGAAATAAAGAAATCCTGGGTAGAATATAAAGACCATCAAAAGATAATGATACATTTTCTGGTCTAAGTAAAACAGTATCTCACAACTAATTTAGGACTAAGTTAAAGCAAGTTCTGCTGTTATGCTACTAAAGCTTGTAGCACTTGTTTTTGCAGAAGAGATGATCCCTGTTGTAATTTTAATTTGGTGGGTTTCCTGGCCCAAGTGACGGATTAGCCAGTTACTGAGGAAACTTGCAGCAGTCAGCAGCAGCCTGTAATTGCAAGCTGGATTTGTGTCTCTGCAAAAACAGTACAACTAGTTCATAGAATCACAGAATCATTAGGGATGGGAAGGGACCTTGAAAGATCATCTGGTCCAATCCCTCTGCCACAGGAGGATCACCTAGACCAAGTCATACAGTCAGTTAAGGTTAGAAGGGACCACACAATCATCCAGTTCCAACTTCCCTACCATGGGCAAGGACACCCCACCCTAGATCAGGCTGGCCAGAGCCTCACCCAGCCTGGCCTTAAACACCTCCAAGGACAGGGCCCCAACCACTTCCCTGGGCAACCCATTCCAGGCTCTCACCACGCTCACAGTGAAGAACTTCCTCCTCACATCCACTCTAAATCTACCCATCTCCAGCTTTGCTCCATTCCCCATAGTCCTGTTGCTACCTGATATCCTAAAAAGCCCCTCCCCAGCCCTTTTGTAGGCCTCCTTCAGATACTGGAAGGCCACAATAAGGTCACCTCGGGGCCTCCTCTTCTCCAGACTCAACAGCCCCAACTCTCTCAGTCTGGCCTCATAGGAGAGGTGCTCCAGCCCTCTGATCATCCTCATGGCCCTCATCTGGACACACTCTAGCATGTCCATATCCTTCCTGTATAATAAGAGCTCCAGACCTGGACGCAGTACTCCAGGTGGGGTCTCACCAGAGTGGAGTAAAGAGGGAGAATCACTTCCCTTGACCTGCTGGCCACACTTCTCCTGATGCAGCCCAGGATCAGGTTTGCCTTCCAGGCCGCAAGTACACACTTCTGGCTCATGTTGAGCCTTTCATCCACAAGCACCCCCAAGTCCCTCTCCTCAGGGCTACTCTGCAGCCAAGCACTGCCCAGCCTGTATTTGTGCTTAGGATTGCCTGGACCCAGATGCAGAACCTTACATTTGGTCTTAATGAACCCCATCAGGCTGGCTTGTATCCACCTGTCCAGCCTGTCCAGGTCCCTCTGGATGGCAACTCTTTCCTCCAGCGTGTCTGCTGCACCACACCGTTTGGTGTCCTCAGCAAACTTGCTGAGAGTGCTCTCAATGCCCCTGTCCATGTCACCAACAAAGATGTTGAACAAGACCAGTTCCAGGACTGATCCCTGAGGGACTCTGCTTGTCACTGGCCTCCACCTGCACATGGATCCATCAACAACCACTCTCTGGGTGCAGTCATCAAGCCAGTTCTTTACTCATCTAGTGGTCCACCCATCAAAGCCATGTTCTACCAGCTTGGAGACCAGAATGTGGTGCGGGACAGTTTCAGAGGCTTTGCTCAGGTCCAGGTAAATGTGTTACACCAAAAGCAAAGTCTTTTGGGTTTCAGGGAATGAATAAACATGGTTGCTGTACATAATTTAAAGCTTCCTACTTCCTGTTCCCTGTTTCTTGTGAAGAGTTAAGTCACTAATTATCTGGTCTTCGTTTGGAGAAGAGCATATGTCATGGGGCTGGACACGTCAGCCATCTTGCGCTTGGAACATGGTGAATAAAGAGAGCAGTACTTTTGGAATGACAGAGATCGACAGAGGAAGAGTTCCACCTGCAGTCCATTGTTTGCTGAAATGGAAAATTTTCTCCTGTTCATGGTCATTCAGAATCAGAATGCTGGGAGACTGGCCTGGAAGCACATGGAACAGGCCCTTAAAGGACCCACTGGCAATGAGTGATATATACACTGACCGAAAGATGAACATTGTGTTCCTG
Source organism: Rhinopomastus cyanomelas (assembly GCA_013400115.1). Lineage (NCBI taxonomy): Eukaryota > Metazoa > Chordata > Aves > Bucerotiformes > Rhinopomastidae > Rhinopomastus > Rhinopomastus cyanomelas. The sequence continues at coordinate 24,931 of VXBP01003214.1, read as the reverse complement.
CTAGGAGAAGAACTGGTGCAGGTTTCTTCATCCAAAGAGATTGGAAGTAGCAGCTCAGCCCAGTTACATAAGGACATGTGATTAATCTCTGTGCCTGGTTTTTTTACTTTGTGTGACCTAAATGTGTCTTGTTTTTTTACCCCAAATTTAGCAAATCTTTGGTTTTGCCTACAATTTTTATAAGCGGTTTTGAACCCTTCTTGTTTTATTTTGGTTTCAGCCAATTACCATATTAACTACATTAATTGGTTAATCTTTTCTTGGACTTCACAAACCCTCAAAAACTTATCTTTCATTGTACCAGTTTAGTTTCATTAAAACCTCTTGGCATCACTAAGTCTGTACTTGAGGACACAAGCTGAATCCAGCATCCATGACTTTTTGCATGAACTATGGAATCACTATGTCTCCTTTCGTACTTTTGATCCAAGAGATTACTCAGCACAGTCCACAAGTAAGTAGGACATTCAATGTGAATTCTGCAGTTTCAAGAAACCACACACTGGAACCCCAATTTTCAGTGTAATAGATTTTTGTCTTTAGGTCAGTGCAGGGTTCTTATTTTGAATCTTCTGCTTCAACAGCTTGTCAAATGGGTTAGAGATGTTCATAGTAACATCTGTAAGAAACCCCTATATTAGGAAAATCTGCTTAATGTTCTAAAAAATACTTCTACAGCAGCTCAGGAGAGCACAAGACATGCCTACTTCTTTTGAAACAGTATTTGTTTTAAATATAATACCTAAACAAATCTGAAAACAATCTTCCTTTGTGCTATTCTGGAAGTCCATCCAGATGCAGTTTCATTTCTGTCTTCTACAGTATTTTTATTTATACTGACCACAAAAGTAAACTGATCTTTTCAACATTTTAAGAAAGATCTGAGTAACCCACATTCAAGTATGTAGTACTCCAGTCCCAATTTGTTACATGCTCGTTTACACAGACTGGGTTGGTAAGTTTATCATCTTGTTAGACCCTCGTATTCCCTTCACTGCTGCATGTCTCAGCCCCTCCTTTCTCTGGCCCATAATCAACAACACTGCCTAAGGTTTCTGCCCAGGTCATTAAACATACAGGCAGATTTTGAGGATTTTGCCAAATATATTCGTTGGCCCTCTGAATCCTTTCTTTGAGAGCTTTGACATGCTATCTTTAAAGTGTCCAGTAGCCTTCTAATGAGCAGTCTGAAGTGTTCAGGATCCCTGATGTAGTGATGAATACCTGGTGCCAGCCCCTTTCAAACATGGTCTGGATACAGCTGGCATTCTGCTCTCCTTCTGCCAGCCCAAATAATCCTTTACATGGATAGTAACTGGTTCTCCTTGTTTGCTGGTGTGTACATTCCTGCCCACCATGCCACTCAAGATGAGATTGATTAGTCACCCAGTGGCCTGTTGCTCAGAATCAACTCTCAGACCCGAAAAGCCTGAAGCCTTGTCATCACTTAACAATATGCAATCTCTTCCAGTTAAAGAAACCCCACAAAAACTCAGTTTTATTTTCCTGCTGCTTACATGAAAATCTGTCTTGGAGCTTGTTTTGCTCAGATCCAGACTAGGGGCAGTACTCATAGGATCATAGGATGTTAGGGGTTGGAAGGGACCCAAGAGATCATCGAGTCCAACCCCCCTGCCGGAGCAGGACAAAACTATCTAACACAGATCACAGAGGAACGCATCCAGGCAGGCCTTGAAAGTCCCCAGAGAAGGAGACTCCAGGACCTCCCTGGGGAGTCTGTTCCAGTGCTCTGTGACCCTTACAGTAAAGAAGTTCCCCCTTGTGTTGAGGCGGAACCTCCTCTGCTGCAACGTTACTCAGGTGTTCCTGCCATGTGATGCCTCAAACACCTATCTTTTCTTAACAGGTCACGCCTCCCCTTCCTTCAATTTCTGTTTTCTCACAAGTATTTTCAACAGCTTCCCATGTGTCCAAATCCTTGGGGTCTGTGCCTATAGTTAACTTTTGGGTTCAGACAGCACTGTCAGCTTTTGTCTGTGGAGCAATCTCAACACATGTGTCCACTCCCTTTCTTTTTCCAAATCTCTCTCCAAACAATCTGCTTTTGATTCTAACCTTTCAGAACAGTCCTGTGCTTGAAATAAACAGGCACTGAGGGTGGCACACATTGCCCCTTTGTCTGTGCCACCCCAAAACGTTGCAGAGATTTGTTCCAGCTTTTCCACAATCAGTGTGTGGTTAGACCAATTCTCCTGTGCCCATCTGGCATCTAGGGGAAAAGAGTCACAGGTCTGCTTCTGCAGTAATTCCTCTACTGACATCTAAGTCAACCAGTTACGCAGTCCCCAATATAAAAAGGACACAAAACTGTTGGGGCAAGTCCAAAGGAGGGCTGCAGGGATAATCAGAAGGCTGAAGCACCTCTCCTATGAGTACCGGCTGAGGGAATCTGGGTTACTCAGCCTGGAGAAGACTACAAAGCAACCTTACAGCAGCCTTCCTGTATCTGAAGGGGGCCTACAAGAAAGCTTGAGATGGACCTTATACAAGAAATTCCTCACTATGAGGATGGTGAGGCACTGGAACAAATTTCTCATAGAAGCTGTGGATGGCCCTTCACTGGAAGTGTTCGAGGCCAGTTTGGATAGGGCTCTGAGCAACCCAGTCTCGCGAGAGGTATCCCTGCCCGCGGCAAGGGCATTGGAACTAGATGATCTCTGAGGTCACTTCCAATATAAGCCATTGTATGATAAGACTGTTCTAATGCCCACTATCATACTGCAGACTTCCATCTAAGATAAGACAGCTCAGCGTCAGAGTCAGAGACATCAGACACAGTCATCACTTTCAGTGATGATGAGTTAAAAGTAGGAGTTTGCAATAATGCTCCTGGAAGAATCCACACAATGTTTTCTCTCTTAACACCATTACTACTATAAAAAAATTTCTCACTTTTGGCCCATTAACCAAAGTAATGTCTGAGCATTAAAGAAATTCGTGTTTGTTCTAGTTTTTTTAATGAGAAAGTAGCAACATTCTGCTTCTTGGAACACGGTGCACATCAACTCAATGGTTGACAGTTTCTTTTGCTCACAGCTATAACCCAAACAAGTGCTCTTTCAGAGTCCTGCTGCCAAGTGTCACCGTCTTTGCATATTTTGTAGCACTTGTACATCTTTATGTGACATACAGAAAGCTTGTCAAATTCTGGGGAAAAAAGATATGCCAGCATAATACAGTTAGAAAGAACAGCTTTTTCATTAGGAGAATTTTTTTGTTGAGAAGCTGTTTCTACACTTAATTTTTTCCAGTTACTAGTAAACAAGAACTGTTCCCTCATTCAGCCCATGTCAAACATATTATTACTTCTATCTGCTGGGCTAAGCAATGGCTTGTAGCTTGAAAAATATATCCTCCATCAAAACAAGGCAGTCAAAAAAGGGAGAAGCCTGATTGCCTCACAATGATTCAACTTACCTTGTGTATCAAAAGGTATGCTGGTCTTACACAATCAAAACTCTAAAATACAACTTCCACCTAACCAGCCTGTAGATTGCCTCTCACTGAATCACAGAATGGTATGACTCTCAGGGATTGTCTGGTTCCAATGCCCCTGCCATGGGCAGGGACACCTCTCTAAATCAGATTTCTCAGAGCCCCATCGGATCTGAACATTTCTAGGGAAGGGGCATCAACAGCTTTTCTAGGCAAGATGTTCCAGAGTCTCACCACCCCCAGAATGAAGAATAGTGCCCCCTCAGCTTTCTATCAACCCCTTTAAGCACTGAAAGGCCACACTAAGGTCTCCTCAGAGCTTCTCCAGGTAAGCACCACTAACTCTGCCAGCCTGGCCTCCCATCAGAGGGGTATCACAGTATCACAGTATTACCAAGGTCGGAAGAGACCTCATACATCATCAGGTCCAACCTGTCACCACAGAGCTCAAGGCTAGACCATGGCACCAAGTGCCACGTCCAATCCTGCCTTGAACAGCTCCAGAGTTAGCGACTCCACCACCTCCCTGGGCAGGCCATTCCAGTGGCCAATGACTCTCTCAGTGAAGAATTTTCTCCTCACCTCAAGCCTAAATTTTCCCTGGCGCAGCTTGAGGCTGTGTCCTCTTGTTCTGGTGCTGGCTGCCTGAGAGAAGAGAGCAACCTCCTCCTGGCCACAACCAACCCTCAGGTAGTTGTAGACAGCAATAAGGTCTCCCCTGAGCCTCCTCTTCTCAAGGCTAAACAATCCCAGCTCCCTCAGCCTCTCCTCATAGGGCTTGTGCTCAAGGCCCCTCACCAGCCTCGTTGCCCTTCTCTGGACACGCTCAAGCACCTCAATGTCCTTCCTAAATTGAGGGGCCCAGAACTGGACACAGTACTCAAGGTGCGGCCTAACCAGTGCAGAGTACAGGGGCAGAATGACCTCCCTGCTCCTGCTGGCCACACCATTCCTGATGCAGGCCAGGATGCCATTGGCCCTCTTGGCCACCTGGGCACACTGCTGGCTCATGTTCAGGCGGGTATCGATCAGCACCCCCAGGTCCCTTTCTGTTTGGCTGCTCTCCAGCCACTCCGACCCCAGCCTGTAGCTCTGCATGGGATTGTTGTGGCCAAAGTGCAGCACCCGGCACTTGGACTTATTGAACGCCATCCCGTTGGACTCTGCCCAACTGTCCAGGCGGTCAAGGTCCCGCTGCAGAGCCCTTCTGCCCTCCAACTCAGACACATCTGCCCCCAGCTTTGTATCATCTGCAAACTTGCTGATGACTGACTCAATGCCCTCATCCAGATCATCTATGAAGATGTTAAAGAAGATGGGGACAAGCACTGATCCCTGAGGGACACCGCTAGTGACCGGCTGCCAGCTGGATGTGGGACCATTCACCACCACTCTCTGGGCTCGGCTCTCCAGCCAGTTCCTAACCCAGCACAGAATGTTGCTGTCCAAGCCGTGGGCTGACAGCTTAGCCAGCAGTTTGCTGTGGGGGACAGTGTCAAAGGCCTTGCTGAAGTCCAGATAGACCACATCCACAGGCCTCCCCACATCCAGCAAGCGGGTCACCTGATCATAGAAGGAGATCAGGTTGGAGAGGCAGGATCTGCCCTTCCTGAACCCATGTTGGCTGGACCTGAGCCCTTGGCCATCCCTCAGGTTCGCAGTTACTGCCCCCAAGATAACCTGTTCCATCAGTTTCCCTGGCACTGAGGTCAGGCTGACAGGTTATATTCTTGCAGCATCTCTGTGGCCCCCTCCAGCCCCACTCCAACAGGTCCACAACTCTGCTGTGCTAAGGAGGCGAGAGCTTGACCCCTGAAATCAGGGGATCTCAGGTTATGCTACATGAAGAAACAATCTAATGAAAATTATATATGACAAAACCAACAGTCCCTAAATGTTGAAAGTGAATTAGTAATATCAGAAGTCAACCAGGCTGTATTTGTACTGGTAAAATAAACTGTATCATGGGAAGTTCCTAAGAGAGAGAATTGTATCATCTTTGATCTAAAGTGACTGCCCCCTGGCATGATTTTGTACCACGCTAGCAAGCATTAACCCAGACAATTTGGGGCATGGTTTGGAATTCAACACAGGCTAGCACAATTTAGCAATAGGCATTTTGGATGTGACCACTCCATACTGTAAACCACATTCTAATAATACTGACATGGGCCATTTTGCACCAGCTGACCCCACAAACAATCCCAAGCATTTTTTTAAATAGGACTTTTTTTTTTTAAAATAGCACAGCTAGAACCTCCAAAGCCTTTTGCAGCATTCAGCCCACACCCATAATATGCCTGAGTATTGAAAATATGAAACTACAGATCTTGGAAAAATATCCCAATATTAATTTCAGGCAGCACTTAATCAGACCCACTGCTCAAAAGGCTATATTGTTAATCTCAAATTGCTAAGAAAACCTACTCAAGGGACACAGCTTAGTCTTGCTAAAATACCCATTTCCAAAGAGGTGCTGAAGAGAGAAATTCAGCCTCTGTTCCTGCTCGTGTGAAGCCCTGCTATTTTTTTGTTGCTATTCTCTAAAAGCATCATTAATAGTTTCACTGTGCAACTGCAGAATTTTGATTACTCATAGCTAAGTAGGAGGTATGAATAACCGCAACATGACTTTCCAAACTAAATTTGCAAATTTCAATTAAACTTAAAAAAAAAGGTTGCAAACTGATGAAATGCTATACAAAACAGCTAAGATAACCACATATATAAAACCTGACAGCCCGACAAGGTCATATTCAGAAAATTGCCACACTTTCAGAACAGTAATACTATCCAAGCAAAACAACTGAGTTCCACTTATTTCAGAAAACCTGTGGTGATTTACACTTCAGTATGTGATGTTTACTCAGATTTGGGTTAGCTTACCCCATTCTCCCATATGCTTTGCTGTACTTTGGATCTATTGCTATGGCTCGCTCACAATCTTTTATTGCCTCTTTGTAGTTGTTGAGCTTGCTCTGAGCAGCAGCCCTAAGAGGAAGAGAGGGGGGATGGGAGACAGCTTTGTCAAAAAATCAATAAAAGCTATAAAAAAACCCCAAGATTAGACATTCATATCTTCATGATTAACTTTAGACTTGTTTAATCTTACTCATTTTTCATTCACTGTTTGGGCAATGCCTCAGCTTTCCTTAATAAAGTAGGACAAGCAAATGTTCTGAACTAAGTATGTCCTTAAATGCATTGGTAGACTGCTGCTTTTGAGAACATGCACTCACCTCTTAGGACACAGAAGATACACAATTCTAAGGAACTGGTTTGGGTTCAGCATGTGACTATGCACAAAATGTGTCATAAAACCTACTAAAAGGAGTGAAACTCTCAAGCGGTTATTTACATCATTGTTAAAAAGAACTTATACAGTTGGTGTTTTCCAGCAAGAAGTTTTGCGGCCATTTCAATAAATGCTGTGAATTTTCCTAGCTCAAAGTTTTTTAGCAGCCAACTCAGGTTGGCAGGTAAATAAGGACCATGTTTCTCAGTAAGATCTGAATTACTAAATTGTAATTGCATCTGTATACTAAAGAAATACTACACGTTGTGGACATTTACAAAATAAGACTAAAGACTTACCAAAATTTAAAAGGACATTGCAACAGATCAAAAATAAAAAATTCCCAAATTTGAAAAGTTTTAAAACACTAACAATACTTCCTTGATTAAAAAACTATTGCAGACTTGGCACTTTCATTACACAAAGTGTTCAGGTTTTTTATTAGGAATGCTACATGCTACAATCATCACTACAGTAAACTTTCTCCTGTGATAAACTCCAGATGGCATGTGTTTTCTGACTCTGATTAGGTATCTCCAACTAGTTATATTCAAATATTTAGACCGTTTAAGAGTTTTCAAACTCCATAGATACCAGCACAGATGTATGGAGAAAAGCTGAAGAGAATGCTTAGACTTGAATGTGTGTGAACAGACTGTTTTTAAAAGGTTTACATAAAAAAAACAAACTTTGAGGTCTCCCCAACTAGCTTAAGAATTATAAGAATAAAGCCTGTAATTTATCAATAAATATTTGATTGATATATATATCAATCAAAAACTCACAAAACTCCAAGCAACTGTACTCTTCTTTTCAACACCACTGATTGGGTCTACGAGTGCACTAATTCCAGTAGGGTTCACAGACTATGCTGCCATTGCTCTTATGCTGCTGGGTTAACATGCCCTTCATTTACTGCCATGTCACTATGTCTTCACTGTGAGGGGCAAGTTACAGTAAAACTACAACAGCTCTATATTTTTTCAATTTTTCAGTGACGAGTATTTACACAAAGCTACAAATCTTGTTATAACAAAATCTGTGATTTCTTCCAGGTAAAGTCAAAATTAGGGGAGATGAAGAGGCAGCGGAGTCACTAGAACACCAGAAAAAAGGCTTTTACTGTTCTCAGACTGGGAATCATGGCTTCCATTATGATTTAATATAGACAACCTAAACCACGAAAACCATATCTCAAGAGTTAAAAGTAATTTTAAAGCCTGTATTACAACTTTAACTGACACAGATACATTAAATGACCTCACTTTTGCCTCTGATACTTTACAAAGTTAACACGATAAATTTCTGAACAGGATTTTCTTAGGTTCGCATTGTTTTTATCTACATCACAATTGATCCTTTAAATAATGTTAATGAAGTTCAGGAATTAAAAGTGTGCATAATTTTGTTTTTACCTGTTGCAGTAATAGACAGCATTGTTTGGATCCAGTTCTATAGCCCTAGTGTAACAATCCACTGCAGCACCGTAATTTTCTTCTTTCATATGATTATTACCTGACATAAATGATAGAAAAGCTATCACACAATTAAAAGATACAGTGCTATATATGAAAGAAATAAAGCAGCCAACATTACAGCATTTATATAAGGTCATTATGAGTGCGTTTTTTTGAGATACATTGTTTTAAATAGAAGTGGCATGGAACAAAGCAAATGCTTACTATGCCTGTAAAGTTTATTGTGTACATTGTAGTTCACTACATAAACCCTCCTTATCTTGCTATCTCACACTTTCCAGCTAGTTTCTGCTGTCAAGCAAAGATCATTTTGTTGAGAAGTCTGATTTTAACTGCAGTTCTACCCTGATATACATTAATCAGTCTTAGCTATCTTTGCAAGCCTCTTAATCCAATAGACTATGTTAATTCCTTCCTCTTATTTTCTCACGTCCCAACAACTTCCTTGCATACAAAATGCATAATCAAACAAAACCAAAGTACACAAGATCCACTTCCCTGATACCACACAATTAATTAAGATCATTAAAAGTATGTACAGCATAGGCAATATGAAACAATTCAGAGGTAATACCTGTCACCAACAATGCTCTGAACTTATACGCTGTAACAAAGTTTCATATTTCATATCTTTTAAGTACAGTAAAAAAAATCCCAAAAAAACAACTTCTCTGAGAAAAGAAAATTCTTGAGAAAGAAAATTCTTTCCCCCAAAAAAAAAAGATATCTTACACATTCTTTCACCTCCGACACAGGGCAGTCCTGGTAATTTCTTCCCTGACAAAAGACCAGTAAAGTGTACAAGCTCAAGGTTGTTCCTTGTACAGATCTCTGGCCTGCTAGATTCTATAGAAACCTTCATTTCCCCAAAATGTCAAAAGTTGCCACAAACTGGCAAAATACTTCAAGTTAACAGGTTACTACAGTTGCAGATAACTGCATAATTGCAGGCTGTGAAAGTTCAGTCTACAACTTCATTTCTGATAGCAAGCAGATGACTGTGGAATATTGCAGGTACTTAGGTACCTGCAATAACTGAAAACTAACTGAAGAAGTAATACACTAGAGACTGTAATTAAAGGAAGCAATCCCTGCAAATGAGAAGGTAAACTAAAATCATAATTGCATGCATACCTGCAAATACACACTGAATGCAACAGTGATCTAATTACCTGCAGGCTCACCATGTACACATCTCTCCTTTGATCCAAGGTCTGTACACTAAATCCTGTTGTCAGATAAAAGACTTGCAATTTAGCTGCACTCAGACTGCAGCTGCTAACACTCCTCTAAAACGAAACTGTCATCAGTACACAACAAAGATGGATTTCCTATTACTGCTCTGAACTAAACATGACTTGGGGTATGCAGCTAAGTTGGAGCTTCTATCAGTGGGTTCCTACCTTGCTCTTTCACTCTCTCCAGAACAAACCAGCAAAAGAGCTAGACCTTCCATTTCTGCTCAGATTAAGAAACATGGGACACAAGGAAAAGCAACTGCAATATCTTATTTTAATGCCAGACAAAAATTCTTAAGAAAACAAACAAAAAAAACCCCCATAAATGTTTGTATTTCTTAATGTGTGTGCGCTCTGTAACAAAAATACTATTTATTTATTGTTATTATTTATACTGTGGTACTACCCAGAACTTTTAGGATTAAGCCACCATTATAATATAGAAATTGTAATCATCGGGCTAACATTTCAGGTGATATTAAAAGGTAAATTATTTACTAGGAGTATATTATCTCCTGGTTTTGTGATGACCAAGAACAAAAACTCAGCTATCTAATTTTGTTTTGCCATTCATTAGGCAATTTCTGCAGGTACTAGGACTGATTTGAGAGCAGAGGAGGAGCAGGCTGAGGGCCACAAATTGAAGGAAGCTATTTCATTGGTAAGGACAATAGAAATGAGGCCATTACAAAGTTAAGAATTACAGCATTACACAAGCTACAGGTCAAGTGGACTTCCCTAACACCTTATTTCCTCAGTTTATTTCACAAACTACTGAGGGCTGACAGATGACAAATTACAGACTTAAAAGTCATTACTGCTACACCCACACCTGGAAAGTGATGACTAACTCAACAGTCCAATAACCAGGTACTGGTATTCTTCACTTGCCATGCACTGGCACCAGCATACACCAAAATGCACAGAAGGTATGTTTCAACTTGTAAACTAGTCTTCACTTGTAATCTAATCTTGTTTGAGAATTGAAGACCTAATGAGCAATTTCAACAATCAGAAAAACTTACTTTCAGAGCCAGTAACGGACTGCATTTGTGACTACAGATTAACAGTTTTATGATAAAACTCCATCATTATGACAAAGCATCAATCCATTTGGTAACAATTCATAGCAGTTATCAGTGCTGCATGCCTTCCCCTGTCCTGCCAGGCTTCTCTTGGGGAAAAAACCTGAATACTATTTGGGAAGCATTAGTGAAGACTTTTCATCACACAGCAGCAATAACATCTATAAAAAGGGAAAAGAAACAAGTTTCTCTGCAATCTTCATAAAGCATACAAACTACTTCTCTTGTCAAATACTTCTTATGAACTTATGGATTAGTAAAACAAGAATTTTTCCATTGGCTTCAACGGGGTCATCTTTATACCAATGTTTTAATATTCAGCTAGCACATAACCTTTTCAGTATAAAACAGAAACTAGCGTATTAGTTCCATACACAGAGAGATGTATAATATACTAAACCATTACTTTTAGTTCTTTAAAGTTTCTGCTGTCCAGGAATGTTGGCCAGGACTTTGCGTCTTATCCCTCAGTTTTTACACAACATCCTGAGCAAGGGAGAGATTAGACTATTATCTTAAACCCCAGATGGAGCAAATCACTTAGTCCTCTTACAACATAAAAATCACCAGAGAATACAAACTTGACTTTTTTGTGTGGGGCGTGTGTTGCCCAACTGCTACACTATCACTATCCATGTTTACCCAAAATTCTTAATAAACCCATTAGATGTTTATTCCTACAATTATTACAAACCTTCGTCCTTCAGTTGGTCAGCCTTTTGAACACCCTCTGGTGAAGATTCCGAGAGAGGCAGGGTGTCATTCTGTATGTGAAGAAATAAAGATTTTTTCATTAAAATATAAAACCTGATTTTACTAATAACTTTTGTTCTGGGCAGCACTGAATCCACAAGTAACTAGATTTTCTGTAATGCATAGGAAGTATGAAAGAACTAAACATTACTGAAGCATCCTTAGTAAATAGGTAAGATTTACTTCCGTCTAATAAAATATTGTAGCTCACAAAAACACATTTCGAAAAACTCAGGGGGAACACAGCTACAGTCTTGGTTTTCTTACTTCTAACTATCCAACTGCCATTGTAGCTTTCCCATGCTGACACTTATTATTAGCAAACATTTCTGAATTTCTAATTTTAAGGTTAGTGTTCATGGAGATGTTCTTACAAATTAATAACTAAACTATTTCCAAAAGTGAGTGAGAAACATCAGCAAGCTATGAATGACCTCACGTATTTTGCAGATGTTGGTCTCTGAGATCTGCAAAATGTTTAACTGAAGGATAAAATCCTTCTAGTGAGAATGACACATCCACTGTTCAGTAATTTTCCATATGGAATTGTCCCCGTCTAGCTAAAATTAATTCCTCCTACTGCCCCAGAAGAATCTCATTCTGCTAGCTTTATGCAAATTCTACTTTTTTTAAGTTTCCACACAGTTTTGACCTATACAGAACTCTCAGGTTGTGTATACAATATGAAATCTTTGCACATAATGGCATAAATCTAGAATCAAAAATTCTTACCTTGTGAAAATAATTTGTGAACATTTCTATCAGGTGCTGTGGAGGTGCAAGATGAGTATCATCCAGGTTAATCTTAAACACAGTCTCCAGACACTGAATTGCAACTTACAAGAAAAAAACATTAAAAAGTTGCCAGTTTCTCAAGAGAAGAGCAATTTCACTGCTTTATACAGCTGTGATTAATCTCCTTATTCATTTAGTAAGCAGCACTTTGAAACATATCATAAAGAAGCTACCTAATCCCCACAGAACTGACTTACTCAAAAAATAAGCTATACAACATACAGAGTTCAGCAAATTTTCTCATTTCAATTACCTCAATGTTTTAATAGCTTTTAAAAAATCCTCAAACTATGAGGATTTAACAAGGTACCACAATTCATAATACAGCTATGCACCTCACACGCCCCCACCTGAAATCACAATTGGCATATATTTGTGTACCACAAAACTTGGGAAAAAAATGGGTCATCTTTGTTCTAAAGAATAATCAGAATATTATTATTATTCTTTTTTCAGCAAACAAAATACACTAATTTGAAGACACTGTTTATTAACAAAATACATCATTAATCACAACCCCTTACCCTATAAAAAAAATGCAGTACATAGCATAAATAAACTACACAAAAGAACACTTGAAAGATGTATAAGGATTAAGTGGCCATCCCACATCTGCAATAGTGCAAATAAACTTGCAGTGAGCAATTGTAACACCTAACTGAACTTTTAAAAGTGCTCACATACTTGCTCAGGAGATCATTTATGGGAGTTACTAGAAACCATTCTTCATATACATATATATATATATATATAAATAGTGTGTGTGCATTCTGATAATTATAGTGTATCAAGCCACTTCATTTTTTTCCCTATCATTTTGAGAAACTAGAACAATTTTTTATTAAGGTGCATCATCTAAATGCTTCAGATTGAAAAACTGCAGAGGAACAAAGAAGAGTCTTTGTAAATCCTATCTGAAAGGGAAAAATACTTTCTAGGATGTAACTATAACCAAAAGTAGCTGAATTCGAATTAAGAATCAGGAAAAACATAATCTTAGAAAACGTAACTTTAGTTCAATGTTATAGAATAAATACGTCCTGAACTTGCATTATAATGAGCAGGGATACTGACCCAAAATTAGAAAAATCAAATTACCAAAACGTGACAACAAGTAAAGCCAGTTTGAGGAGCCTGTTACCTAAAGGCTGGGATAAAAAATAGACTTGTAAAAGTAAAACCTGGAAGATGTAAAATTTTTAAAACTCTGATAAAAAACAACAGAAATTACTCCAAAAAAGTACATCACAAATTAATGTCGATAACATGTAACAATGTAATACATTGTTACATATGCATACAATTTGCTCCTTTAACCTATAAATGCTAAAAATGCAGTTTGGCAGGTGATAAAATACCTAGTAAGAGTGCTGAAGTGGGTTAAACTTCCAGTATATTAATAATACCTCCTACCAGGCCTATCATAGATCAGTGTAGTTACATATTTAATTTTTCCTTATATGACTTAAGAAGTGATATCCCATGGTATGCTTATCAATTTTCCCTTCAAACTTACTTTGCCCTAAAAGCATTCCCCTTCCTGAATCAAGACATCTGTAGTCTTGAATAAATTCTAAATACAACCCCCTCCCCTGTATCTTTCTCAAAGCACTAAATCTGTGACACCAGATCATGCAGGAGATTTTACAAAGTGTAACACTGCAAATTATGCTTTCACATAATAATCCTAGCTATAGAATTATGATTAGTTAGCATTTTAATTAAAAAATCAGTTGTTAGTCTCCCACATTCCCCTTTCAATTGAAAAATGTAAATTATAAACCTTACTGAATCCTATAAAATTAGGAGCTCTTATGTGATGAATCCATTGGTTAGGCAGTTTCCTGAAAGCCAACAGAGAAAGCCTGTATAAAAACTGCCAAAACACAAACTTTTCCAAATCAGAAGATGTATTAAGTTCTGACAAGATCAATAACTACCCTGTTTAATGTGACATAAAAAAATTAACCAGTAAATTCAAAGGAGCAAAGACTTGATTTCGTCTGAAAAGCATCTCAAGACTGCCAGCATCTCACTATCTATTACCAAAGTGAGGCACCTGATGCACCGTTAACTGCTGTTTCCACCATTAAGTTGGAACAACTTGCTTGACCTATCATTCTAACATTTTCCCAAGTCCAATTTTAAAGGACAGTCATTTGTTCTCCCATTTACCTCCATCATCACACACACTTTCAGAAGCCTCACAAGTTGCTGAAGCTTGTACTTGACCACCATGCAAACCAGAAGATATATCTACCTCCCTGCTGAACAGCTGGGGCTCATACAAAGACCTACTACTTGACAACATGAGTGTTTGGGCTATGCTGGAGCACAAGCTCAGCATCCCCAGTGCCATATAGCTCCAGTGTTTTCTGCTGTCCAAGCACAAGATGTAACCAACATCAAAGCATCAGAGCAAACATGCAGGTTGTTGATCTGTGAATAGTAAGTATCAGTTGGGCTGCTGAGATCCCTTTGGTACTGTCTCACCTTGTTTCATCTTACACACAGTCTTCCCCATTTCAAGTATTACATATGTCCCTCTTGTTTTCAATGCGTACATTTCACCTTTAGAGGAACATAGACAAGTTCCTTAGATGAACTTAGAGAAATTAATGGTGGTACACTGATCTTAGAAGAAAAGAGTCACAGCCTTGTGCAGATTGTCAAGATTTTCTGCTTTAGTCCCTCAGAAATTGGTGCTACAGACAATTATTAAAAATTGAAACTGCAAGCAGGAAAGATTAAAAACAGCCATTTAAACATGTTGTCTAAAATATAACATAGAAATAGTGAAGTTTCAGGTTCATACAACAGAGTTAAACATTAATGATCACCACTCTAAAACCTGGGTTCCAGATGAGTAGATTTGTCCAGTCTACCTTCCAATTACTCTGCTTTAATCAAAATAAAGCATTGTTGTTCATCCCAAAAGTACAAAATTAATATGGAAAAGTTACGCTATCCCTGACACCACTATATAATTCAAACATGCAGAATCCAGGTTACCAATACAAAAGGAGCTTGAATATACGCTAGACTTCTATTTTGATTGGTTATTTTTATCTGTAATGCTTTAACTCATTTTTTATTCTTTTGTGGGGAATAGGACTTTAATTACTTCTTGACATCTTGACACAGACACAATCATACAGTGTTCTGTCTTTTCGACAGACACGAAGCAGGTACATAAGGTACCAGTGAAAAACACCAGGATTTTTTCATCACATACATCTCCACTTACCACTGACTGCTCCAGTTGGTAGGACTTGGGCTATTGCTACTCCACACACACTAAAGATATTCTGCAGATCTAAAATAAGGCAATTATTCCGAACGCCTGCCTCCTATCTTCTAACACACAGCATATGGTACCATGCTTTTGGCAGGGTACAGCTCCAAAAATAGGATTTCATATCTGTATTAAAATGGTAAGTGTTACATCAGCATTTAAGCAAAACTGAGGTTTTATAATAATTTTTGTTTAGAAAACAGTCTCAGAATTCATTCCTTCATATAGTCATTGGCTAAGGCTGCTCCAAGACATGTTGTCAGGTACATTTTCAGTCATAAGCCAACAGTTATCACTTCTATTACAAAAAAAAAAGGAATACTCTGTGGGTCTCATTGCTTTGTCAGTTGAGCATCATCATAACCTGATATGGGTTAAATTTATGCCATTTTTCGAATGTACAAAATGCTCCAGATTCTGATGTAAAACCAAATCTTTTGGCTTTTATTGTTTCGGGACTACACTTTGAATATCCAATACAAATGTTTCCTTTTGGCAAACTACATTTTAAAACCAACAGACACTGAAAGGAAGTGCCCTACGGGCTTATCTTTTTAAGTCCATGTCTCTGAGAAGCAGGACATGCTTTGCACCTCAGGAAATACTGTCCACACATCAGATTTCGTGTCATCCAGCCATCACAGGCCTCGATGTTATTTACTGCATTTCTGGTTCCCCCTCTTATCTGCCAATTCCTCCTCTGGTTAAGGATCTCTTAGCCTTCCCTCACAAATTACATGGAATTTGTGCAAGTATGAAAACAGGAATTCTTCCCAAATACCAAACCCAGTATAGGACAATTATTTTACTTTCTCCAAAACCAGCACAACTAATAGCAGACACAAAAAGAAACCAAACACTGAGCGAAACTCAAAGGTCTGTGGGACACATACACAAGTCTTTACCATAGTCTGCGCTACAGTACTGCTGAAGTTGATGTGATCCAGTGTCTTTGCTCAGAATGAAGGCAGCACACATTTTCTGACTCTTTCTATGATAATATACACAAAACAATGTAACATGTGGGTAGATACCATGTACGTGCATATATGTGTATATAATATCTTGTTTATCACTTACCTTCCAAGCTCTCCTGTTCATCTGGAGTGAAAGTATCCATCTGACTCTGTTCTCTCAAGAAATGGATGACTGCATAAACCAGATGTTTGACTGATGACATTTTGAAGTTGATGAGTTTTCCCCTATGTCTTAAAAACAAGAGTACTACTGAATTCAGAAAAAAAAGTTCTTAGAGTACCACAACCTTCCATTCCTCTCCATAAGAAGTACAAACAATACAGAAAAAAATTACCCTTTGCCAATAGGCCAAATAAAGTGCCACCTTGAAACAAGTCATTAAATTGTACAGATTAGGGAGAACCCCTTCATTCCTGCAGGAGAATTCACAGACACTAAAACAAATGTTAACATCTCATTTTTATCTTTTTTATGTGATTTAGCTCTTATTTCTAAGATGCACTTGGAAGCGGCAGCACATGATCAAAGTCGATTAAAAAACCACATTGATAAATGCAACAGCACGAAGAAACACATTGTAAATCTTTTCCGTTCCCTGACACCGTGCTGTGCTGAACCGCTTACGTTCACCTCAAACAAGAATCTGGAGCACTGCGGCCTCGGTGCACATTTGCGGTCAGTGACACTCCCGTCTCGGTCTCATTTGCATTCAGCATCAGTTGGGAGTTACGTAACTTTGAGGACAAATCTTATTTCCAACTTCACACATTATTTTCGCCTTAAACTATCGCGGTTCGAAAGGGCCCGGCCTCACACAGTCACCGGGGGCAGCAGGTTAGAGCAGGCCGCTTAAGGCACGGCAGCGCCGGGCATCAGGGCCAGCCCTCGCCCCGTTGTTCTCTCCCCGCACCCGCGATGTGCCGCCGCGGAGGGGGACGAAGGCGGCACATCGCCACCACGGCAAAGGCGGCCAGTGGAGCCCAACGGAGGGGGCCGCCGCTCAGGAATCCCCGCATGGGCAAGGCAGGGCTGAGCGAGCCGTCACACTGACCGCATAGCACCGCGCCCCGCGAACCCTGGAACCCGCCATCCTGCCGGGCCCGCAGCGGGCACGCAGCCACTCGCTCGGACCCGGGGACTGTTGTGCCAGCCCCTCCCGCCCTCCGATCTCCGGGTTCGGGGGATTCTGGAGGGAGGGGTCGCGGCGCAGAACTATCCGTAACCCCTCTGCCTACGTCCAGGGCAGCGCCCACACTCACCGTACGCAGCAAGACGAGCCTCGCACGCCTCACCCCTTCGCGCCACCGCCGCCGCCGCCGCGGGGGAGAGGCCGGGGTGTGTATGACGCGCGCGCCGCCGCGTGGACTGTGCGTTCGGTCGGTAGCAGCGGGAAGGGCGCGAGGAGGTGGAAGCGACTGCGCAGGGACCGAGGGCTGCGCCGACGGGAGGGTGGGGCGGCAGCGCTAGCGGCGGCAGTCCGTGTTCCCCCGTTCCCGCTACCCTTCTTCCTTCTCCTCCGACCGGCGCCACCCATGCTGTCCCGGTGCGCGGGCGCGGCTGGCAGGTAGGCGCCTAGGGGAAGGGACTGGAAACCGTGAGAGCACCGGGCCGGCTGGCTCGTCCCTGGTCTGTGACCGGGCGCCCTGGCGTGGTGCCCCCTTGACCTCCCGTGGCTGCTACTGTTCAGCGCTGAGAAGGGAAGCAGCCGCGGGGCGGGCCTGGGCACTCTGCGGGCCAGGAACCCCCATGAGCTTGGGGTTCGCTGCCTCTGCTGCTGTCCTCCCTGAAGTCAGACCCGTTCTGTGTCACCGCCGCCGGCCGAGCCAAGCCTCCGCCTTGTAGTCCTCGCACCGAGTGCCCAGCTTGCCGCAGAAGAAACGGGCAGGAAGACAATAGAGCGGGGGCTGAGGCTGCGGCTCCGGCAGCGAGGTTCTGGTGTGAAACGAGACGGAGCAGTGTGGGGTTAGTAGCTCTTACAAGGTGTGTCGTCGTTTCGCATTGTGCGAGGGTCTGGACGGGTGCAAATGCGTTAATGAGTTAATACGAGTTGTAAGTGGATCCCTGCAACCGGCGTGAAAGAAGGCTTGTAGGCACTTCTAGATGGACAAGGTAATGGGGATATGAGGAGGGCAGAAGAATATATAGCAAAGGAGCAGTTTTGATAGAGAACGTGGACATGATAGGAGAGTCACGTTGTGATAACGAGAATGGAGTTGGAGTGTAAAATCAAGAAAGATTACCCCTTGCGGACTTTTGAGAAATGACAGTTGTGTGCTTGCTGCATAAAACCGTTTTCCTGCTGTTTCTGAGCCTTTGTTTAGGTTGAATTACGATTGAGAGTAGTAGCAGCTAGAAAATGAGACCCGGAATATTTTCATTTCATAAGGCAACCACTATTGTAAGTTAATTGACCGATTTACTGGGTTTAAATTTTTCATTTAGTTTACATATGCCTTCTTTAAAAATAGTCTGCATAGAAGTAGACACAATGATTTAAATAATCTCAGTGTCCTAAAATAATTGTATAGGATTAGTGAATTCTAAAGTCTTGCTTTGAAAAAATCTCCAAAATCATGTTTTTAAAAGGAAAACACATGTACATCAACTCTGGAAAAACTAGAATTTATATTTAAGGTATCATTTTTAAAGGGAGACAGTGGAATGGCACTGGAAGGCAAGGAAACAGGAAGAACTTTTATAATTATTGTATTTCATACTTATCACCATATATGTACTTGTGTATAATGAAATTATACTATCAGGAGCAACACTTCAGCCATGGCAAGGGCCAAACAGCACACTTGGAATACTTTTTCACTGTCATCCGTGGACTGCACAGCCTCCTCTGCATGCTGCAGCAGAAATTTCTTCCTGTGGTGAAAATCAACAGCTGACACATATCTGACCACAGCAGGCTCCAGCAGAACAATTTATCTGTCAGAGTACGTGGAACAAAAATGTCCCCTGGACTGGCTGAGACAAAGATGTTTGGCTCAGAAGTATTTTGTAAACTCAGTTTGACCCATGGAGCAGCTGTTGGACCACACTAAGCAATCAAGCTAATGCCTTCTGAGGACGCCACTGTTCTGTCATTCTCTCCATAAAGGAAGAAGTTCAAAATTCTATCCTTCTACAGGAGGCAGGGTCAGGTACATGAGAAAACACATAAGACAGAACGAACAGTCAGTACTATCTTTTAGAACAGTCTTGGAGTTGGGAACTTCCCAACACAGAAACAGTTGTCTTGTACGGCCTTGTACAAAAACTTGTCCAGTAACACATTTTTACAGTGAAACTGTTTCCTACAACTGTGTTTGAACTGAGTTATGATCTTCCCAAATTATTTTGGAGGCAACAGGGAAAAAAACTGTTTATTCACTTACACTGAATATGATGGCTGTGGAGTGGAACACCTTGTTGGTCAGTGTAGGGTCACCTGTCCTGGCTGTTCCTCCCCACAGGTGTGGCCTCTCACTTAACTTCATTCCAACGTGGTACATGAGATGTAGCAGTGACTCTAGTTTCTGTAGGAGCAAGTATAAGCAAGAGCCTTTCTGGTAGTGACTGTAAGCATTGGATGTTCTCACTGCTAGTGCAGTGAGATACTGCCTGTGCAATACACTATTAACTTCTGAAGTTTAAGATACTTATAAGAGACTGAGCTGAGAAGTAAAATCATTAAACAGAAGTAATTCTGTTCTAACTCAGTGCTAAAGACAGTACATCTCATTACTTGGGACGCTAATGAATCTTTGTGTTTTGTTCTCTGTTCTTCCTCAGTTAAAACCTGTATATACATGTCAGAAGTGGGTGTCACTTCCCTTTGAGACTGAAATTCAGTGTGGTTTTAAACTTTACTCTGTGTTGTAACATTCACATTTTTTTGTTGCTGTCTTTAGTACATTGCATTATCATCAGAAAGTGTTCTCACTTCATTAATCCCACCATTTGGTAGATGAGGTATAAAGACCCTGGCATGGAACACTTGCAGGGATCCTCTGTTCACCTGCTTCCATCCAGAAAAAAATGGGTGTCCATTTCTGTTTCTTTCCAAGCTTTAAAGCACTTAGAGTGTTTGCCTTCTCATCTCACAGCAGCATGCTTTTGTATGACCTTTTGGCCAACAGTCTTTGGAAAGTGAATAGATTATGTTAACTGATTTCTGTCTATTGTGACTCTTTCAATAAATTCCAGTAGATTTGTAAGTCAAGATTTCCCCACTTTTTTCCAGTACATGTTGTATATATTTAGGAAAGACAAAATGAGGGTGGAGAAAATTGACACTTTTTTCTGAGTAAAATAGATTCGTTTTGTAGCCTGGAACCAGTCTGGGAAGCACTAAGTGTTGTCAGGTCACTGTACACGCAAAATCCAGAGCAGAAAGCACGCTTCCTTTGCTTCCTGATCTGTGCTGTTGAACAGACATGCTTTAGCACAGAGTACTGTTTGGGATTTTGCAAGCATTTGAAAGAATTATGGCATGCTACAGTACACTATATTCCACAGAAGGAAAGGGACTTAAAATGGTGGAAGTAATCATCAGCCACAAAGGCACAGAGTTTTCTGACTAACCAGTGCTGGCAAAGAACATATTGTATTGCTTTGACTGTATGAGACTTAAGATCAATGGGAAATCAAAGGGTATTTACGTAGTACAGGCTGTACTGGCTAAATGTGAGTTGAAACCGAAGAAACCTTTTGTGCCTTACAAACCCTTCTCAATTGCTTTCTCTGTCCTGCATGCCTCTGCTTTTTCAGCTGGAGTCGATGTGTTTTTTTCATGCATCAGCTGATTACATTTAAGTACTGAACTATCCTGCCATTAATGATATGTGGTGTTTGTACTAAATAGCATGCACTTTGGAGCACTGGAACAGGTTGCCCAGGGTGGTTGTGGAGTCTCCTTCATTGGAGATGTTCAAGACCCGCCTGGATGTGTTCCTGTGTGACTTGGTCTAGGTGATCCTGCTGTGTCGGGGGCATTGGACTAGATGATCTTTCAAGGTCCCTTCCAATCCCTAATGATTCTGTGATTCTGTGATACATGATAGACACCTAGGCAGCAGCACTTGAGAGATTTGTAGGGCCTTAGAAGCAGTGGGTTTTTTTCTCCCTAAAGAAACTGTACCCTGACAATTCTATGTGTTCTACTCCAGACTGTGGAAATCACCTCCTTTTAAGAAAGTAAAAGTTGACAAATTCGTTTTGTTTAAAGACTTGGTGGGGGGGTGGGGGGAAATGGAGAGGAAATAAGTTGTAACATGTTAAGCATTCTGTGAGCTCCTACTTAGGGTCTGGATTTTCTGTTACCTGCCTCAGGCTGCCTGTTTCAATTACTTTACTGTTTATGTTAATTCCACCAGAGTAACTAGTAAACATTTGTTGGCAGATAGGAAAGGTATCAAAGCAGTACTGAGGGTAATGTATGCAGCAATGCAGATTTTTATATGTTCGTATAACTTACGGCTTTTTCACTTGATCTGAAAAAGTTAAGATCTGAAGAGCTAAAAGTATATTACAGAGACATATAATAATTATGTACAGTGCAGAGAACCCTTTTTCTTGAAACATAGTGTAAGAAAATTACTGATGTAGTGTTAAAAGTGCTAGACTTTACCCTCTTCCTTCAAAGGCAGCATAAGGGGAAAAAAAACAGTTTCTAATGGCAGTTATGTAGCTTTAAATTAGGAACTCTCTTCCAACCTTGATAATACTGTGATACTGTAATACTATTAAACATGCTATCCTTTTGCTCTATTGAGATCTGTCTGTACCAAACACTGTTGCAACACAGAGCAAAGTACTTTTCTAAGGAAATTAGCTAAGGAATTCAAAGCATATATTCACTGTTCCACAAGCTGTCAAGAGAAAAATAGAAGAAAGGGCTGAGAAGTGAAGGCTAATGAGAACTTAAAATGTGTTTGACCAGCAGGAAGAAGGGATGACTTTTATTACTTATTTATTTGGCTCAGATGAAATAATGTTGCCCTGTAATTAGAGCGAGCTGTATTTCTCTTATTTTGGACTTTCTACACCCCTGTCACTCCATTCATTATTTTACCACAGATTACTCAGACCTACACTTACTTGGCTACATTTTTTCCTGTTTTACTATAAAATATGCAATTACTTCTTGTCTGAAATTGTGTGTCAAAAGTGAAATTACACAGAGATGTATTTAAATTTAAGGAAAGTATCTTTAAATAATACACAGATCTTAGCTTCTTACTTTTCTGTCTTAAAATCCATCTTGAGAGCACGGACCAACTGCTGTGTAACTTACATTATATTAGGTGTTGATGAATGCTTATTGTGGCTGTGTGGAATGCTTTTTAGTTTATTCATTTAAAGGGGGGGAAAAAGCGTTCCATTCTACACAAGGCTCTAATTTATATACGTTTTATAGCACTTGAGTCTTACTTCCAGGGAAATGACAAGATACAGGATATTGTTCAAATATTACATTATTTATCCTGAAACAAACTCTCAGTTTTCATATTGCCTTTTTTTCTGTTGTATTTTTTTTACGTGCCACTAGGTGGGGTTCGAAGATTGAGACTCTGTGGATGTTGCCTATAGGTACTCATACACACATGGCTGGTTTGCAGCGTTCAGCTTGGTTCTCCTGCAGCCTAGTCTTGTATTGTTTGCTAGTCTTGTTTATTGTTTAATATCTGCTTTACTAAGCAGATTTTCCACATGATGGAAAGACCAAAATAGCCTTACTGTTGCTCTTTATTTTAGATTGGCAACTTTTTCAAAGCTTCAGGCAGTAAAATACTGATTGAAAAAGTCGTTTACTGTGTTCATTGTGATTTGCAAATCTGTTCTTACTTTTCTCAGGAGTGTCTCCTGAAATATTCATAGAGGCATCAAGAAAAACTAAATTGTATTTATTTGCCTTTGAAGGATTTAGAAACTAGAAGATTACGGAATTTGAGACCCCTCTGTCATTCTCTCTGTTCTTTTTAAAATCTTGAGTCCCAGTTTATCCACTTAATCTTTTGTCAGCAGAGAATATAATTTTCCATCCTACATGAAGGTGATGTATTCTGATTTTTGTATAGCTACATGGAACTGTCAAGATTTATCAAGAAGTACAATAGACTGGCCTGTATTTGTTTCCCAGAAATTAATTTATTAATACACTTTATTCCCTAAAAGTATGTATTAGTTTTCATTGTAACTGGTAACTGTTTAGGTGAAGATTAATTTGTAGACTGGAAGCACTGTTAAAGAACCTTGAATAGAGTTATAACTGTCCATATGTGATCAGAGTTAAATAAGACATCAGGCTTAACTCTTGGCTGTATTATAAAGTGTTTATCAATTGTAGGAGCATGTTGCAGTCAAGCTTGCAGGCCTTTGTGTCTGTGATTTCTGCAGGTGGTTTTCTACTCTGCTGCTTCTACTTCAGAGACTGAGGCTTGCTTGGTTCATTTTAGTAGTGTTAATGGAACACACTGACAATGGGTTACTTGTTACATTCCAGTCATGGAAAGTGTTTCTAAGCAAAAACATGCTAATATGAATGTTTAATATGCTTAAAATACTTACTGCGTAAGTGAAAAGTCAGTCTGGAAGTTCCAGTGCTTTGTCTTTTGCAGCATTTATGTTGATCATTGCTTTGTTGTTGCTGTAATAGAATATTATGAAGGTCCTTCTTTATAAATTTAAATCAAATTTATACTTTCCACAAGCAAAAAGTAATCAGATTGTAGATTTATTGGTAAATTACCTGGCATTCCAGCAAATGCCAGATAATTTCATTTGTTCTTTCTAGAAGGAACAGGTCAGCAAGGTGGGGTGGAGGAGTTGCCCTCTATGTGAGAGAACAACTGGAATGTATTGAGTACTGTCCAGGGGCAGCAGAGGACAGAGTTGAGAGTTTGTGAGTGAGGATTAAGGGCCAGGCTGGCATGGGTGACACTTTTGTAGGTGTCTATACGGCTGAGGGCTGTGCTGCCATCCAGAGAGACCTGGACAGACTGGAGGGCTGGGCACAGAGAAACCAGATGAGGTTCAACAGGGACAAATGCAGAGTCCTGCATCTGGGGAGGAATAACAAACTCCACCAGTACAGGCTGG
>VXBP01003213.1:0-69232 GCA_013400115.1 Rhinopomastus cyanomelas | reverse complement strand
GCAGCAGACACGCTGGAGGGCAGGGATGCAATCCAGAGGGACCTGGACAGGCTGGGGAGGTGGACACAAGCCAACATGATGGGCCAATGTGATGGGGTTCAACAAGACCAAGTGTAAGGTCCTGCATCTGGGTCAAGGTAATCCTAGGCACAAATACAGGCTGGGCAGTGACTGTCTGGAAAGTAGCCCTGAGGAGAGGGACTTGGGAGTGCTTGTGGATGAAAAGCTGACCGTGAGCCAGCAGTGTGCACTTGTGGCCTGGAATGCAAACCAGATCC
This sequence comes from Rhinopomastus cyanomelas, assembly GCA_013400115.1. Lineage (NCBI taxonomy): Eukaryota > Metazoa > Chordata > Aves > Bucerotiformes > Rhinopomastidae > Rhinopomastus > Rhinopomastus cyanomelas. Next base: position 68,954 of record VXBP01003213.1, on the reverse strand, counting down.
TGGTCTGCATCAGGAGAAGTGTGGCCAGCAGGTGGACGGTGGACGGAGGTGATTCTCCCCCTCTACTCCGCTCTGGCGAGACCCACCTGGAGTACTGCCTCCGGTTCTGGAGCCCTTATTACAAGAAGGATGTGGATGTACTGGAGCGAGTGCAGAGGCCACGAGGATGATGAGAGGGCTGGAGCACCTCTCCTGTGAGGACAGACTGAGAGAGTTGGGGCTGTTGAGTCTTCTTGGAAACTCATGGATGACACTGAGTTGGAGGGGGAGTGTCAATCTGCTGGAGGGTAGGAACATGGTGCTGAGAGATCTGGACAGGCTGGGTCAATGGGCAGAGGTCAACAGCGTGAAATTTAACAAGGGCAAGTGCAAGGTCCTACAGTTTGGCAGCAACAACCTCCTGCAGTGCTACAGACTGGGGGATGAGTGCCTGGAACACAGCCTGGCAGAGAGAGAAATAGGAGTGGTGATTGACAACCAGTCAAACACGAGCCAGCAGTGTGCCAAACTGTCCTATAAAGCCAATGGCATGCTGGCTTGTATCAGGAGCTGTGTGGTCAGCAGGACTAGGGACATAACTCTCCCCCTGTATTCAGCACTAGTGAGGTCCCACCTCAAAAACTGGGGCAGTTCTAGGTCCCTCAGTTTAAGAAAGAGATTGAAGAACTGGAGTAGGTCAAGAGGAGAGCAATGAGGAAAGCCTTATGAGGAGAGGCTGAGGGAACTGGTGTTGTTTAGCCTGGTCAAGAGGAGACTCTGCGGGGACCCTACCACTCTCTATAACTCCCTGAAGGGAAGTTGTAGAAAGGTGGGGTCATGCTCTTCTCCCTGGCAAGTAGTGATGAGATGAGAGGACATGGCCTAAAGCTGCTCTAGGGGAGGGTTAGGTTGGAGGTTCAGCACTTCCTCACAGAAAGGGTGGTGAGACACCGGAATGGACTGCCTGTGAAAGTGGTGGAATCCCCATCCCTGGAGGTACTTAAGTAAAGAGTAGATGTGGTACTTAGCGTTATAATCTAGCCGATGTGGTGATAGATCATGGTCTGGACATGATGATCTTAGAGGTCCATTCCAGCCTTGATAATTCTGTGATTCTGACCCCAAACGTGCCAAGAGTGCTTGGTGACTTTGCAGAACCTGACAAACCTTCATTTCTGCTGCTTTGGCATTTACCAGGCAGTGCACTACCCTGGAGGGTCAGTATAGGGTTGTAAGGGTTGCAAAGCATTGGAACAGGCTGCCCAGGGCAGTGATGGAGTTGCCATCCCTGGAGGTATTGAAAAGACATGTAGATGATTACTTTAGTAGTGACCTGACCACGCTGTGTCAATGGTTGGACTTTACAAGGTCTTTTCCAGCTAAAGTGGTTGTGTGATTCTGTGGTATTTAGAGTTTCCCAGACCCCTTTGCAGGACCTGTAATGGGCTTTGTGAATTCCATGGGCTTTGCATGGGTACACCTGTCCAGCCTGTTAAGGTCTCTGTGGATGACATTCTGTTGCTCGCATGTCACTCGCACCACACAGTTATGTAAGTGTGATGGACAGTTGAAGGAACGTCACCACATTATTAGACTACAAATGTAGGATATTAAAAAATAATGCAGTACTTTAATATTTTTATAATTATAAAATGGGAGGACATAGTAAATGTGAGATTAAAGACAGAAGCAGATCTAAATCACTTACTAAACACACAATATGAGCAACAGAGAAGTAATAAATATCATAAATGCAAAAACATTCTTAAGCACCTACATTTAATAATGCACACATGATATTTAGTCATAAAATGTTTGGTAATATAAAGGGTATTTGTCCCGAAATACACATTTCCAGATTTGCAATATTTACTAAGATGTCTTTGTGTTGATGGATTGCAACTGACTAAGCGACAGCACACTGCAAAACTTACAGCCAAACGATCTAACGCCAAAATGAACAAAACCCTGTTAACAAGAAGAGTATTTCAGGAGCAATTGAAGACCTGTTGAAGAGCTGCTCCTTTGCCAGAAGGTGGCACCAGAGAAACACGCTCTGCAGCTGAGACACTAGTCCTACAGAATACCCTTCTCAAAGCTCTGTGACCTGAGACACGAAAATTAGACTGCTCTCCTGGCTTCACTCTTAAGCAGCGCAATCAGAGATGTGTGACCCAACAGAACGGGACTCCAAGCCAGTGTAAACCGCCTTCAGGTTTATCACCGCGTAAACTCACATCTTTCCTGTCTTGTTTGTCATTTTTGTGGTGATCATATTACTCACACCAGAGACATGTGTAGAATTAAGATTTATTTTCCTTTATTTGTCTTTAGTAAAATTGCTCCTCCGTCATATCATGACAGCAGATTACTTCTAATTTCCAGTAAGATTTGCACTTAAATACATTCAAGCATTTTTTGTTTTTCATTTAAAATATTTTTAAGATGCTAATTTCAGCATCCAAAACAGTTACATGTTCTTAATCAACACTTGAACTGCTGCCACGAACTAATGTGAAACATCCAATTGATACCACATTTTTGCCAAACTTCTGGTTCTTGGACACACTAGGTTTTCTACCTAAATGTAAACTTTTACCGTAACTGAGCATAGTGAGCTATGGTCAGCACAGAAGCTGACTACATATATATATATATATATGTTCTACATCATAAAACCTTTTTGCCTATCTGTGGAATTTCCCAGAATCAAACATCCTGTTTGAATAACCTTTTTTCTCCAAACAAAACCCAATGATGGCTCATTTAATGTGTGTTTTGGAATTTAAAATCTGATAATATTGTTTATTTCAGAGAGTTTCCTAATAACAGAAGTCCAGTTCTTGAAGACCATATCCCCTGTAGGTGTCACTGATATTTTTGCCCTGCGAATAGTCTTTCTTAGACGCTAAGAGCAGACCAGGGATATATTTGCATAATACATTTAGTAATTTATGAATTTTGAAACTAATTAGCACAAGAATTAATTAGCCGGATCAGACATCCTTCCTCATAACTCTTGTCAGAAAAAGTAGTAATTTGCATGTTACAGAGACCAAAATGTTCTTCCATCTTCTCTGTGAGCAGAATCCTCCACGCAATAGCATGACATGGCATGTGTAGGAATTTCCTACATAACACAGTTAAAAGTAAGAAATGCATTTTTGAGTTCTCCCTTTGATACAGTCCATAATCACTGATATCCAAATTCAGTTTCTTAATCCAAGCAATCTCAAATGATCATGCTCAAAGCAAACACAGTGTTTCCGCGGAGCAGAGAGGACTACTGCTCAGACACAACATACAGCATTTCTGCTAATATAACAGCATCATACTGTGCATAGCTCTTCAGTTCAAGGCAAATAGTTTCTGCACCATTATCCTGTGCTGTATTTTGCTTTTCTGTACACTGTCCTGAAGGGCAAAGCATTGGATGCTACTAAAACGATTGTTTGACTTCAAACTACCTCTCCATCTAGTATGAAAATCAAAGTCTTAAAAATCTAATCAGCCTCCTTTCATCTTTTTGATGTAGGTTCCATCAAAACATAAGGAAGATCTTTTTGACAGTGACAGTGACAGAGCACTGGAACAGACTGCCCAGACAGGACGTGGAGTCCCATTCTCTGGAGAGGCTCAAAACCAGCCTGGACACGTTCCTGTGTGACTTGATCTAGGTGATCCTGCTCTGGCAGGGCGATTGAACTACATGATTTTCGAACCAACTCCTAACAATCTGTGATTCTGTGAGCTTGACATGTTCACAGATTTGAAACGTGTTCTTTCTTGACTTCATTTACCTAGTGACCTTTTGGACAAGAACTAAATACAGGATAGATTGCCACAGAGTAACAGAATGACTTTGCTTGGAAAAGACCTTTAATGTCATTAAGTCCAACCTTTGACCCAGCACTGCTAGGTCACTACTAAAACACATCCCTAAGCATCAGGTTCTTTGAATCCCTCTATGGATGGTAACCCCATCACTGCTCTGGGCAGCCTGTTCCAATGTTCAACAACTGTTTCAGTGAAGAACTTCTTCCTAATACCAAGACTAAACCTCTGGTGCAACCTGCAGCTTTCTTCTCCTGTCATATCACTTGCCACCAGAGACAAGAGGCAGTCCCCCTCCTCTCTCCCACCTCCATTCAAGTAATTGTATTGAGACATAAGGTCTACCCTCAGCCTCCTTCTCTTCAGGCTAAACAACTCGTTCCTTCATGCATTCCTCACAGCATTTTTGCTCTAGGCCCTTCCCAAGCCTTGTTGCCCTTCTCTGGATGTGCTCCAGTACTTCTGTCTTTGTAGTGAGGGGTCCAGAACTGAACCTAATATTCATGGCCTCACCGTGTGCCACGTATCGTGTGACAATAATGTACTCCTTTTGGCCACACTATTTCTAATACAAGCCGGGATGCCACTTGCTTTCTTGGCCACCTGGGCACACTGCTGACTCATATTCAGTTGAGTTTCAGTCAGTATCCCCAGGTGCTTTTCCAACCACACATTCTCAAGTCTGTAGCCTTCCTTTGGATTGTTACTACCCAGGTGCAGGACCTGACACTTAGCCTTGTTGAACCTCATACAACATATCATAGAATATGTCCTCCTGGTTTAACAGAGAGTGACCAAGAGCTGCTTTCTGGTCTCTTTTCAAATCTTTATGTCAGTTTCCTCTAATGATACAAGAATTCAGTAAAGTAATGCAGCCTATACTAATACAGATATTTTGGGCTTGAATTAATTGATTATGGTCATGGCTAGCTGCTCTCGTGTCTACCTGATGCCACCCTATTTGTCACAATCCTGGCTCTGTCTTCACGTGATTCTCCCATACCTGGACAGCACTGCATTGCTCTTCATCCATGACAGATAATTACACAGCCTGTGTTGCTAGGGTCTGTACAGAAAACTTTCCTTTCACAAACATGACAGGGTCAATGATCGTTTTAAACAAGGTTACTGTTCAGTCTTGGCATCGTGGCAAACCAAGAAGGAAAAATTGTAAAAAAACCCCATCGTTTACCTACATGCTGATTTTATCTTCCAGATCACCTGAGCAAAACATGCTGTCTTGGGCGTAGCCGCCCTGGGATAAGAAATTTGTTACTGCAGCTCACCTGGAGTGGTTTTCTCCACTACACCACAAATTATCACTCCCTCCTCTCTTGGAGGGATTTTTTTCCTGATTCATGGCAGCTCAGTTGGTTTTAGCAAGGATGATCGTATACAAAAACTACACTGCAGCTACAAATTACAGTGCTGTGCTCTGTCCTACATTGGACCAGCTTCTGATAGCCCTTGAAAGAACAAAGCTGGCCAAAAGTTTGTCTTCCTAAAACAATCAGTCTCTCATTAAAAAAGAACAGTGTAATAATTAAAGTTGAATAAAAAATTCAATTAAACCCTAACATTTTTTTTCCTTGTTTTCTTACATGAAAACTCTGGGAACATTGAAGAGGAGAGCAGATGTGAAAAACTGCCTACTTCTTCAGAAAGAGGCCACATGCCTGATAACGTTTCTGCAGTTGTTTCTATTGGCTTTTTCCACCTTCTTTGGCAGCAAAAGGCATGGAAGAATTTGGGGTTTTCTTAACAAATGTACAAACTGTTTCTGTCCTGTTGACCTTAGCCTACAGGTGCACACACAGGAGAACAAGTTACACATTTGCAAAGGGTAGGGTAATTAGGTTTTTTTGCCTGTGTCTATGTCATCAAAATACCTGGTCCTGCTTTCAGCAAAAGCAAGTCACACAACTAAACAAAAAAATAGGTAGGCTTTTAGGAAATACAGAGTAAATGGTACATAAGGAAGACATCACTTCCTGTTGTCAGTGTGCAAATAGAAGCCCCACTTCCAAGAAGGCCTCTGTCTTCACGAAGGTGATGAGGACACCTCATCTTCATTTCCTCTTCCTCTGCTTCTGGCAGCAGGAAGGCGTTGTCTGTTCTGCACTGTTGAGTTCCTGCAGGAACTTGAACTTGTGAACCTCTGCCCATTTTGTGTATTGCCCTCTTTAACAATGTTGGTCAAATTAAATGACTAACTAATGTATGATAGGGCCAGTTCCTCGTTAAGGTTTTTCATTAGTCTGCCGTGTCTTCCTTCATCCATCCATTTGTTCCTGAAACCTTTGTCCTTCTCTCTCAGTAATCATTTGTTCCCATTCCAGTGATGTGATGACAAATGACTATTCGACTGAGCCCATCTATTCATCTTTTATCCCACTAGTGCTTTAATAATCTGTAAATGACAGAACAATGGAAGTACATATTTTCATTTAATGACATATTTTAAAGACTTAAAATATCAGCTCATTAGAATGAGTATTAAAAACTGGTCATCTTTCTTTTACACTCTGCACCCATAATTTAAACAATAATTAACATGCAAGGGAAAAGACACACAGAGATTTCAGTGCTAAACTCAGTTCTAAGGAGTTCCTGCATCCTGTTGCTGGCAGCTTACTGCTGTTCCTTTAGATCTCTTGCTCTGCCGTGCCAACAGAACTAAAAACTGTATCAGTGAACTGATCTGGATCTTAAAATAATCCACATTTTTCATCAGAACATTCTTAAAGACTAATCAGTTCCTGGGCTGACTGGTACTGACCGAATATCCAGACAGAGCATAGAGAGACATCTGGTTACTGTGTTGTGAGACTTCTGTTCCATTCCTATGGGAACATGCGTGAAGGCAGCACATCACTACAGTTCCTGTTTTAAGATTACACACAATAGCAATCCAGCACTTTGGCCAACAGTGGATATGTGAAGTCTGATCCCAATTCTGATTTTGAGGCATGCCATGAAAAGATTCCTACATTTATTTACAGACAGCATTGGGCACCTTTGTAGAGACAGTAAATCTTGAGCAGAAATTATCTTTGATCTCCAACCCTTTTAACCCTCTGGACAACAGAACTGCTGTGGTTTTGGTAAGGACAGCAGACGTATTCCAGCGTTCACTACGTATCTTGAACTATGACATAGTTCTTTGAAGGAGACACATGCACATGAAGAGCAAGGTAGCCATTGTCCTGTGCGCTTTAGGGGTGACCATCCAAGGCTGAACTGAGCCCAGGAAAGAGTCAAAGACATTTACATTAGCAAAACCCCAGGTACCAATTTTGCAGATGTTCTAAGACATGGAAAAAAACCACTAAAGCTAAACTCTGTACACACTGAAGTCAATATGACACATTACTCCAATAAGATGATTTATCCTTCCAGTTCAGTCCGGTTAGCATAATTATTCTACAGTGTACAGGTACAATCTGTAAATACAGAAGTTTATTGCCTAAAGAAATTACAGTATTTCCAATGCATTTTTTGTAGAACCAATATGAGTCATGGGTACTTCATAAAGTTAGACTATTAAAACCAAAGCAATTGGTTTCTCAATGTTCATCTCATCTCTAAAAGTACTTGGAGAAACACCTAATTAGTCACTGATCTGAAACTTCCAGATGTAGCTGTAGACCCATAAACAGGGAACTTCTTTCATGGAGCTGCTCAAAGAAAAACTGAAAAGATGCTGGTTGGGATATTGCTTTTTTTTTTTAATTTTGTAACCTTAATCTTACTGTAAAATGGTGGAACTTCATTGTTTTCTCCTTTTTTGGGAATTTGATGCCTTTTTCAGTTGATGACAAATAACTTGACATAGTGTAATATCTTTCCAATGGTAGTGCCACACTAAATAGTTTCAAGAGACAAAACAAATAAAAACCCTGAACTTTGTTGGCATTTGAATTTATATTTGGATTACCCTTAGAGTTGTACAAGTAATTCCCATCAGAATAAAGAAAACAATTTTAAACTTGATTGACCACACACAGGACTGGTTCAAAGTTAATATCTTCCTGTCAATAGCCTCTGTTAACTGTTTTCACCAGCCCCAGAAGACAGCTTTCACAGCAAAGCACTGTACTATTCATGGCTTTGCAATAAACTCGCAAGAGGACTGCCTCTTGTTCTTATGTGGTGCAGAAGTTACACCTGCACCACATCAGCAACAGTGTCTCACAATCAGCGCATTTCTTCACTTGTGGATTTATGAGCAATGCCATTGCCCATGAGGACTGACTGACTGACTTCCATTTTTGTGACCTGGGTTGCACTCTGTCTGACTAGTCTGTTCAAATTTCCGTCTTCTGCCCCTCTGGGTAGATCAACACTGCCCTGCTTCTGAGTGTCTGTCCACACTGTCTGGCTCTGCATTTGGCACTGGTGTTGCATGACATACACACACAGAGAACACCAGTGCCATGTTTTATGGTGACAGCGAAGTGACTTGCATTTGAATGGATGTTGAAAGTCAATGCTGGCCACTGATGATTGGCTGTTCCTTCTGAATAAGGCTGTGCTAACAAACAAGCTTGTGATTTGTGGTTGGCCTCTGAACTCCTACACCTTTATTTTTTTCTGTTGCTGGCTGCCAAATAACTTCAGGAGATGCAGTTTAGGGATGATGAACTGAGATTTGAGTCAATAGAGACACATATATACACAATAGGAAGACCAAGTTCTCCCTAGCACAGTTTTATAACTAAAATACCATAAAAGTACAGCATGCTTTCTTATTACTAATAAAACCTACCAAAAAATTTAAAAAAATGTTGCCCAAAATTAAAATAAAATGTGAGGATGAGTTCCCATTACTGAGATGTGTTTTCTTTCTGTGAAACACAGGTCTTGCTTTGGGAAATCTGGCAGAACAGATGAGGGAATCGCTGTGTTCAGCTGCCTCTGCCGAATCACCTGTGGTGTGATCTGTCTGGAGAAGGCAGGGGAATCAGTGCAGCTTTCCCCTGGATTATACCAAGCAAACAAAATGAGGGATGCCAGTAGTACTCAAAAGTTATTGACAGGCTGAGGGAATTTAGGCTGTTCAGACAGGAGAAGAGGAGGTTCTGGGAGGGCTTTATAACAGCCTTCCTGAAGGAGGCCCACAGGAAAGCTGGAGAGGGCCATGTTATGGTGGACTCTAGTGATAGGGCAAGGGGGAATGGTTTCAAGCTAAAAAGGGCTAGATTCAGATTGGATTTTAGGAAGAAATTCTTCACTATGAGGGTGGTAAAGCACTGGAACAAGTTCTCAGAGAATTTGTGGGTACCTCTCCCTGCAAGTGTTCAAGGCCAGGTTAGATGGGGCTGTGAGCAATCTGGCCTTGTGAGAGGTGCCCACTGCCTTTGACAGTAGGATGGAAAGTAGATAATCTCTCAAGTCCCTTCCAGCCTAAGTCATTCTGTGATTCTGTGATTGTACTCCTGGTACTCTAGTCCAGTAGCTGAAGTTCCTCAAAGTCCTGGTGCAAAGCAAGGTTGTCCATCCCTGTGGTGCTCTCTGTGTGCTTTTGAGTAGCTCTGTCTATAGGGTTGGGGCTAATGCTCAGTTGCTGGGGATGGGCAGCGCAGGTAGAAGGTGACAAGCAAGTTGTAAAGGCATGATGTGCAGCTGGGGGAGATGAAATCTTGGATTTACACTGTTAACCTTCTGATTGTTGCATTTCTTTTGATAGGAACATCAGTTTTTCTAACCTTGGAAGTTACATGTGGTTAAACTCAAACACATTTTCATGCTTCTGGCCCTCACATAGAAGCTCCTTCCACCCCCTGAAGGGTCAAAGTAAAAGAGAGGTTTCATGATGTAAGATCATGAATATTTCCTTAATCTCTTGAGGAATGGCCAAGAGTTTCCAGCTGAAGTTATGCTGCAGTTTGAAAATTACCAAAATTTTCAGCTGTATAGATTTGTGCTTTCATGAAGAAAAATGTGCATTTTGCTTTAAGAGAATCCTCCCAGTGACCTGTCCTGGGAGGGGTGGGTGCTAGGTGACACTGTAAAAGAGGGCTACCAAACCAGCCATTTCTCTTTGGGCTTCTGGGGACTTTGTCCCAGTACCCCGGCAAAAGGCCACATCTTCCCCACCCTGGCACTAGATGGCGTGGGGAGGAGATGGGACAGAGGGGACACAGCAGCTGGCTGTGGTCCTGCTGCCCTCCCAGAGATGGTGGAGGGGGTGGCAGCAGCCTCACTGCCTTGGGCCCCTGTTCTGCCTCAGATAGGCAGCTCGGGAAAATGAGCTCTGGCTCTGACCCAGCCCCGGCCTGATCCCAACTCTGACCCGGCCTTGCCTGGTCCCGGCTCTGACTCAGCCCAGCTCCGAGCTGGCACTGCAGACCAGAGAAGCAAGAACTTAGTGCCAATTTCCCCACCGCCACGGGGCAACCATCCAGCGACCTGTCATGAGCTGAAGAATACACACTCTTCCCCTGTAGCTGAGGCAGGAGGAGAAGGAGAGAGAGAGGAGGGGAATGGAACTCTCTCAGCCACGTTTGCAACATGGGCCCTTGCTGACCCCAGCCATATGGTTGGTCGCCATCTTGACCTCCACGCATGACTAGGGCCATGCAACCACTTGCCACCATGTTTGAGCCATTGTTCAGCAGGAAGAGAGACTGTCATTTGCTGAGAAATCCCCGCTGAGAAAAGCTGGTGATGCTCAATTAGTGGGGAGAGAAGGAGCCTTGGGAAAGGTTTTGGAGAATTCTTTAGTGCTTAGCTGAATTGTCTATTCTGAAGGAAGCAGAAGGACTCAAGAATCCTTAGACCCTGGGCAAGGAAGAGAGAGACTGGGTTCTTTTTGAAAGCCTATCTCGTGCGTTGAGGAATGAAGTTTCAGGTTCTGAGGAATTGGGTCTGTTTAATCAGCATTTTGCTGGAGAAGCTACACTGAAGAATTTAAGAGTTCACCGGTCTGGACGGCCGAGGGTTCGATCTCTGCGGACAAGAGTGTGTGACACATGAGGATCTCTCCAAATGAATAGAAGAGAGGTTGCTTGTACCCTCCTCTGGTTGACTGACATGTTTTCCCAAGGTCTCTCATGTAAAAATACCAAGGACCAATACAGTAGTAATCCCCCGTTGTATTTTTCTCAGAATATGGGATGGCATTTGTGATGGAGTTTCTGGTTTGTCTGCACTAACTTGCTTAACTTTTTCTTTCATCTTTCTGTATACGGTTATAGAGTTAATAAACCCTTTGCCATGTTCCCTAACCTATCCATTGTCTGGCAAGTTCTATCTGAGCTCTCATAGAGACCTAACTGCTTTGTTTTCATTTCCTTTTTCTTTAAATTGTGGTCTTGAACCCACCACAAATTAGAATAGGATCAACATCCACAAAATGGGATGTCAGACATACATTGTGAAAATTGGAACCCAAAGAGCTGATGTTCAAATAAAAGGATAAGGAACTAAAACCAGTGCCAATTTATATAACACAGACGTCTGTAATACATCATCAAGCATGCTAGATAGTGCTAACAAAGCTACGAGCGCCAAGGCATCTTATTTGTTTGTTGAAAACTGTGGACCTTTTTCGTGTTCATGTCTCTCTCTAGCTTCCTTTCATTTCAGAAACTAAAACACAGGTGTGACAAAGTTACTGTTGCACCTGCAGACGTGTCTTGGCTTCAAAAGTGCAAGTAATTGTTGTATTTATTAATAATAGGCATAGGGAGGGAAAGAAAATGTGCTTTGTAATAACCCTTAAAGCAGCTACTTTGATTTGGAGGTGGAAAGGCTACTGAAAAGAAAATCACTTCTGACAGAAGTGTAATCCATTTTTATTTTAAAACACTTCAAACAATGATTTTGCCTGTCCCTCATAGAACTTCCAGTGTTTCTTCCTGCACTTTTCAGGGGATAACCTTCTTCAGACAGTGATGGGTTATTAAAAACTGAAAAATACTACATGAAATTGTAGTGGCACCGTGGAAATGAAGAGCTGTTTCTCTATCCTTTAATACTAATGAGGCCTACATTTTCTTGGCAATGTAGCACATATTTAGACACATTCATTGTTCATTACTAAGGTGTACAGTTTACTGTTTACAAAGACAAGGGCATTACTTTGAAATAAAGAAATGTAATTCAATTTAGACAAGCTGTCTTGATGTCTTGAAAGCAGTGCTTCAGTCAGCCTTCAGTCTTCTGATGGAAATGAAAGCAGGGATCCAGTTCCTTTGCTGTATGAGGCACAGAAATAATACTGTTACAAGGCACATTTGATCGTTATCATTTATATTGTACCAGTCTCAATGTATTAGTTGGGGCTTTTCTGAAGTTACTATAGCTCATATCAATTAGCAGTAACAGAGTTGTGATCAATCAGGGTACATCCACATCATGCATCACAGAGTATCTGCCCTAATCCTTCTTATTCCAAAGTGGGACCTCCTAAAACAATTCTATGTAAGCTATGGGAGCTCTCATACATTTTTGTCTTGAATGTTGTATCTCTGTGAAAGTTTTCTGATTTTTTTTCATTCTGTTACCTTATGTTCAGTACTGCCCTGTGGATGTGAGAAAGCACAGATAGGAGGTAACGTTGGATACTAGTGGACTGTCAGGTTGAGTTTTAGTGCCATACTTTGCATGCTTTAGAGGAGTTTTGCATGCTTTTGAAATACCCACTGGCACCATAAGCAGAATCTGTAGGATATGCCTTGGATGTTCAGAAGAGTACTGGTGCTTTGAAGTGAAACCAGAATAGATCTATTGGAAAATAGGGTGAAAGTCTTTGCAGCAGGATGTATTTGCTGTAGGGATGATGCTAAGCTATTTAATCTTTGCAGCCTCTAGGGGGGACTATGTTTTCAGTGAACCTGTCCATGAAACATTTCCTTACTCTGCTGCAGCGGGTTCACACCATTGCTGATGCTACCTGGAGCAAGCCAAGTGATTCCTGAATTCATGTATGAGTTAGTCTGAGCCAGGGCGGGTGGGGTGGGGTGTGTGCATGCGGAATAGCCTGTGTCTGAAATGACTTTAGTCCTGAAAGGCCAGGGTAAAAATCTCTGCTCCTGCTGCAGTCCGTGAGCATTCTGCCTGCTACTGGTTCACGACTGCAGGATTTGTTGCTATTAAAAAGTATTTATGTAGCTGAAAAAAATAATGTTTGTAGAGAAATGTTGAATTTATAGCTATGGAAAATACTGTAAGTGAGCTAATGACGAGGTATATTAAGTGACATTTTGAACTGGGATTAAGGAGTAATAACTTTCTGGCTCAGAAAAATCAGTCACAGGCTGAAGGGGAACAACTGAAATGTTTGTGACACTTTAGTCCCACAGAGACACTCCAGCTCAAGGAGTGCAATTGCTCAGGTGAGTAAGGCCCCCATACAGCAGGCCAAATCTCTTCTTGAAAGCAGCACAACTGGTGTTTGACACTACAGCTGCTACACAGAAGTGTCCAGATGCCCTTTATTTCTTTTCCCCTTCACATTGGCCCTGCTTCTCCCAGTCTTACTCATTCCCAGCAGTACTTTACCTCACAAGGAGTGGTTAGTATGAAGGCATAGCAGCCCTGTGATTTACAGGCTTACTATCTCTTCTGTTGTGTTTACACAGCTTACACTTGAATAAGACAGCTATGAGAGTATGGAGCTCACATATAAAATGAAAGAGATATTCTGGTGGGGGAAGAGAGGAATTGAGAGAGATCTGTCCAGATTTTCGTGTTGTAAACACATCTGTGGAGTCACCATAAAGCAGTGACTACAGAGGTCAGCATTTCAAAACGTGTCTTAAGAAAATGTTTTTGCAGGCTTTGTGGTGAAGATGGCTGGTGTGTTGTATATTGTAACATTCTGCTTAATCTCCACTATGTTAGATGGGGTCATGTACAACAAAAAAATGCCTGACATAACTTACAGCACAGGAACACACAAAACCAGTGGATGTTTATGTAATCTTCAAGAACACTCTGAAGTTCAATTCAGCAATCAAATAAAACTACGTGAGAAGCACATTTCTCAGAGACAGTACCCGTCTTTGATTTTCGGAGCTTCTTTATTTCACCAAGCCCCTTTAGATAAATGCTCCTGACAAAAAAGGATGCTTTTTATGATCATTACTGTACGTCATGTTATCTGCTGTTTCCATTCCACTTCTCAGCTGCAATTGCACAAGCAATTCCAGCTTTTCTCTTCAGATGAGGCATCTTAAAGATGCGGCAAACGGTCACCCTAGGACTGCAGGTTTCCCATGCATAGGTGACACAGTGAAGCCTGCAGGAAAGGTCAGTTTACACATACTGCCCTGACAACGACCTCTGTGCTTGAACCTAACTCCTTGTGCAAAGCCAGAGGCGGGTCATTCACCTTTTGAATGTAAACCTGGCCCTCTCTGAGTAAGCATAAAGCATCAAGGTACACAGCTCTGCTGTGGGTTTGAGGGTGCGTGCTGTTACGAGGCACAGAGAAGTCCATAGCGGGCCATCCTTTAGGATTTCGCTGCCCAAAGCTCTCTCTTGACGCTGGCTGAGGGACTTGGCGCGGTGCGGTGGGCAACCGCGGAGCGGGAAGGCACACGCACACCACAGTGGGGCTTGGGGAACACACGCACATCAGAACGGAAGGTAAGACGCACATCCGAACAAGGGAGGTACACGCACATCCACCCATACACGAGCGATACGTACGCTGTGAGGGCAGTCCCCCAGCACTCCCGCATCCNNNNGAGGAGGAGGAGGAGAAGCTGATCCGGGCGCTGGTGCTGCTGCCGCAGGACGACGCGTACCTGTTCTCGCTGGGGCGGGTGCGCCCGGCCATCGAGTACGCGGTGCGGAGCCTGCGGGAGAGCGGCGCCGGGCTGCCGCCGGGCTACGCGTTCGAGCTCACCTACGAGGACTCGGCGTGCGGCAACCGCGCCCTCTTCAGCCTAGTGGACATGGTCGCCCTGCACCGCCGCCGCCCCGACCTGCTGCTGGGACCCGTGTGCGAGTATGCGGCGGCGCCGGTGGCGCGGCTGGCAGCGCACTGGGACGTGCCGATGCTGTCGGCGGGGGCGCTGGCCGCTGGCTTCGGCGCCAAGGGCGGCGAGTACTCGCCCCTCCCCCGCGTGGCCCCCGCCTATGCCAAGATGGGCGAGATGCTGCTGGCCCTCTTCCGCCACCACCAATGGAGCCGGGCCACGCTGCTCTACAGCGACAGCAACCCCGAGCGCAGCTGCTACTTCGCCATGGAGGGCGTCCATGTGGTCTTCCAGGAGGAGGCATTCCACATGGCCGTGCACAGCTTCGACGAGAACAGCCGGCACCTCGACATCGACGAGATTGTCCGCGCCCTTCAGACAGGAGAGAGGAGTGAGTTGGTGGCGGGGTGACCGGCTTGGTTCCTCGATGGCGTTGGGAGTGGCTGGGGGCAAGGATGGGGCAGTTGGGTGCACCAGGATGGGGAACCCTGTGTGAAGGCGGGGGGAGGTCGTGTCCCATCTCCCTGTGGTGCTGTGCTGGCACCTTTGAGCCAGGAGACCTTGACCTCAGAGACTACATGACCTCCAGAAGTCCATTCCGTGATGCTGTGACCCCTGTCAGATGGGGACCAGCTGCCCGGAGTGAAAGTCATGCCTACAGTTTCATTCGAACTTTGCTTCTCATGGCAAGAGGGAGGCTTGCCCTCAGGACCACGCTAGGAAGGTTTTGTGGATTAGTAAGAAATGAGTGTTTTGTCAGTGGTCTAGATTACCCCAAATCACCCTTATTTGTGGAGCTGCAAAACCTGTTCCTTACTCTTTCAGATTTGTGTAGTGACTCTGTGTAAGTTCAAAGTCTAGGCAAAGATGTTTTCTTGAAATAGTGCTGTCTTTTGCTGCAAGCAACGTTTTTGCAGCTCCTGGCCATTGGAAGCCCCATGGAGTACCTCATAAATAACAAATGCGTTAGGGGAAGGCATTTTCTCAGCGGCTGTGTGTATGTGAAACTCGTGTGTGCAGTAATGTTGCCACCAACTGTTAGCAAAACACTGTGGAGATAAATGGCTTGTAAAACGTCTTGGAAAGTCACGCTTGGCCTGGATAAACATGCTTTGCGTCATGAAGTAGTAAAACACAGTGCTTTGGGAGTGCACGTTTGTAGTTGGATATGTTTTCAAGTGAGATCTTGCTGAGCAATACTTGGATACATGGGGTTAGTCAAAAAGGCATTTTGTTTTAGAGGCTTTCACCAGCTGTAGACTTCCTCTAAAGTCACTGAAAAAAAAAAAAAAGGAAAAGAAATGCATATTCCTGGAGCAGACAGCAGGATCGTGTTAAATTCCTTAACAGTTTTCCAAAGAAGATGTGTATATACAAACTACTTTTGTGCCATTTTACATCCATGTTTGTAGAATGTTAGAACAGCACCAAAACCAGACAAGTAAAGATCGTGCTGTGTGTGACTGGCAGAGCTGGTACTGTAGTGCCATAAGTGGATGGAGCAGATTTCTAGTGCTGATGCTGTGCTGCTGTGGAATCCTTAATGTGTGCAGGAACTTGAGTGAGATAACTAAGACTATGGAAATTTGTTCACCAAAGCAGGTGCTTAAAATAGAGCTTTCCTACTAAGTTCCATTCAGGGAAGTGTACTGAATGGGGAGAAAGATATGTGTAAGTGCTACATGAAACTGGTATGTGGGCAAAGTGTGTGGTTTTCTTTTTTAATCAGCATAACATTTACTGTTTGTGTTCCATCTTCCTGATGCTAAAGCATGACAACGTGCTTATGGCAGGAAAGGACAAGTGTTTGCCCATAAGGCTTAGGGAGCTGTGACAAGCCTCCTCTTCTGGCAGTGCTGATAGTCCGGGATGGGAGGTTTGCTTTCAGCCTGGATTTAAATACCTTGCTGAGCCAAGACCTTTGGTCTTTCATCATTCTATAACTTGGAAATGACTGAACAAAAGCAGCTTTCTGTCTTGTTTCCCCCACTTGCATCCTGTGAGATCCCTCATTCTGTGTCCCCTGGCTCATGCTGCTACTGCAAGATGCAGCAACTAGGGTACTTCCATTTGTGCCTTTCTGACTTTAAATAGTGACCAGAGGACTTGCCCAGCATTTTCCTTTGTACATGAGGAGTGTTCCTGCTACTCACAGTGTCTTTCAGATTGTCACAATATTTTAGAAGTCATCTATATATCTGATCTTAGCTGATCAGGTGAGGTCTTCATTTCTCCAGGGGACTCCTTGGAGGTCACACAATTAGGTCAGCAGCATGGTTTGAGGGCAACAAGGCACTGTCCAAAGAACTTTCTAGAAACGTTTTTGATTGGTAGGTGTCTAAGGACTCCTCTGTCACATACCTAATGTGATGCTGTCCTGGGCTTTTGTTGTTTGCTGGTAGTCGTCCTGTTTGAGTTGTTTGGCTTCCTTAAGCTACCTGAGTAGGAATAGGCTTTTAAGCAGATGCACAATACTTGCATGAAACTTTTCCAGGTCTGTGAAAACAGCTGCCCCACCAGCTGGCCCATAGGAACCTGAGCCATAGGCTGGCCCTGTGGGTTATGTTGCTACTGGCTAGGGTTTGTATTGAGATCTTGGGGGGTCTGGGAGGCAGAGGCACACTCAGACATGCACTCTTGTTTGGCAGTGGCTGCCTGTTCAGTCCCTGCAACCACTTCAAAGGACTCACATCATGGAGCCACAACAGAATTTTGATGAAAATTATGACAATAAAGTAACCACTTGTCTTTAATGAACTTCATCAAAGCTCCTGGCTAGGCTTGGTTAGCCATGCTGTGGTTTTGGTGCTGTAGGCTCAGGTTTGCCATAGCGGTCATAAAACCAAGACTGTTCATAAATGTGTTCTGTATCAGCACGTAGTCCCAGGGATGTGCGTAGCAAAGGAAACACTTAATCCTGTAACTGCAATTACACTCTTAAGTGTTTGGGGGATGAGTCAATAATCTTAGTCAATAAGTTCAGAATTTTAGTGTTAGAATTACTGTGGTCTGCATGCATTATACCGGAGGGAGAACATTTCGTATGTGTTTGCACGTACATATTTGTACGCACACAGTGGTGAGGTACAGATGCAAATTAAATACAAATAATTTGCATTTTTGAAGACTGCAGCATACAGGCCCATAGTTCATTTGCTTCAAAATCTTGAAACCTGTAATCTTTGCTCTCCTGTCATGTTAAAAACCACATTCAAGCAGCTGATAGGGCTTCATTCCTACAGAGGCATGCAAAATAAGGTTTAACATATTTAAAAATGGTCCTTTCCCCACTGTTTTTCTATCTCTTTTGCTCAAGCTCTTTTACTGGTGTTGCAAGACTATATTTGATTCCATCTGCAGATGATGACTTTATTATAGAGGGGAATTACAAGGCTGAAGTCAAAGGAGAATTGGGAGGGCAGCAAGGAAATAGTTCAAAAAGAAATCTCTTACCTCTACTGAAATTAAGGAATAGTGAGACAAATTTGTTCCTCATGTGTGTCTGGAAAAGATTTTATCCAAATTTTGTTGTAAGAATTTTTTCTTCTTTTCCTTCATGCTAGTATCCTTTACAATGGTCATGAAATATGTCTCGCTCTGTTGATCTGGAAATTATTCTATTACTCTGCTGTAATCAGTAGGGCAGAGCTCTGCATGGTCTAACTGTCCTGAAGTGCAGGGATGTACCAAATGTGACTCACTTGGGCGGTCCATCTGGAGCTTTATGCCTGTGATGGCATCCAACCAGAAAAGTGATGGGAGAAGATTCATTGTGTGCGAAAAGATTTGGCCTGTTTGGCCTTTTCATTTCTTATAACAGCAAGTACATCTGCCTAGAAAAGCCAAATGTGGTTTTGATTCAGTTTTATTGTTGGGTGAAAATATTTGAATCCATTATTTTAGCTTTTGAGCCTTGCCATGCGTGACAACATTCTTGGAAATGTGTGTGGTTTTGGGATGGTGATGCAACAAGATCTCTTTCAACTTTGCTCGATGATATAGTCATGAAGCATGCACTGGTGCAATACTTTTCAGCTTTCTCTGATGCCAATAGCATTATATTCATAGTCTTGTGAATCTACATAAAAGTTTGTAGTATTATGTGCACTGTGCGTGAAGTGCCTCATCACTGCTGAGGAGTTTGCCTGAGTTTCTGGCCTCACTTTGCAGAGTAAAAGGCATGGAAAGAGGACTAGTCCCCAGCCTGGGGAAAAGATATCTTAGCCACAGGTGTCGCAGTGTGGATCATCGAAGGCAATACATTGTAGGCCAGATATCTACATTTTAGATAGCTGAAGTGCGAGCAAGAAGAGTCTACACCAAACTGCTCAGTGGAATGGAAATTAAGATGGCAATGTCATTGTATCACTTTAATTCTTCATCTTCAGATTATCTTACATCCACTTGGAAGTAACAACAGAGGCTTGTGCTTGCAGTCACTTCTCCAGATACGTGCATTTGAAGAAATCTGAAGCCAGAACTTATCATGTGTTGCAGGGGTTAAAAGGCTGTAATGATTTTCAGAGAAGACAAGGGTGGAGGAAGCCTCTTTGTGTTTGATGCCCATCTTCCATCAGCTGCTTGGGAAATAAGCTTTCTTTGTCATCTGCATTGTCCTGTTTGTTGCAACACTGGTAGGACAGCTGGGGTCATTGTCTCTGCCAGCATTCTTGCTTAACAGGCTGTTCCCTGAATTTCTTGAGCTGCCTCTTTTCTTATCAGTGTTTTTCGTTTTTCTCAAACAGTTGTAATCATGTGTGCCAGTGGCGACACAGTCAGGAACATCATGTTGGCTGCTCATCGGCAAGGAATGACCAACGGGGACTATGCTTTCTTCAATATTGAACTCTTCAACAGCTCATCATATGGTAATGTTTTTCCTGCCCAGGAATGTTGCAAAGTCTTCTGTAAGCCTGGTAATATTTTTAGATTTGTAAGCCTCAAAGTACTCTGTTGAGTCCCACCAGACACCAATGTCTCTCCCTGTTGTTGCAGTTCTATTCCATTTGGTAGGCTATGGAACTGCAGGAAGTAAATGGACCTTATGGCTGTAGTTGTCACTGGGTGGATCCACAAGCTGCTAAATACAATACATGAATTAATTACCCACAAGGGAAACAGCACCAGACAGCAGCATTGGTTATAGCAGCCCCATGTGGGTAACCCAGCTGGAGTGTGTCTTGGCTTGCATCATTGCCAGCCTCATGACTGCCAGGTATTGCGGCAGGGCTCTTCCTAGCTGCCCCATGGTCTGTACAGATGGCTGAGAGGAGACACTAGCAACAGTCAGGACCATGGGCAGGACTTCTGGATCTCCAGAAGTTGTCTCTATGCTGGGAGAGCCACGCATGTAATTTGTTTCAGCTTTTGATCAGAAACTGCATCTGCGAAACCGTTCAGCAGTGTTGTGTTCAAGGAAAATCACTGGAAGGGGTATGGACAGTCCAAATTTATTAGAGTAGGTAGGGTGCATAATTGTCTGATTCCACCCTTAAGCAAAAAGGAGCAGATGATCTCTTACAACATGAGCCATCCTATGATTCTGTGGTTTGTTAAATTAAAAGATTACTTTAAAATGTAAATTAAATGCATTTTCTTACACCTCAGTTTAGTTTCGTTTGCTGTTCCAGCAGTTCACGGCAGGGATTTCACCTGCTCTCAACTGCTGCAGCTGTCTCAGTTAAATTCCAAGTAACATTGGAGCAACATGGTTGCTGAGTTTTAAGCAGTATCAGATGGCTGAAGCACGGGTAAGTTCATGGCTGGAAACTAGGTTTTGCTGAAGTGTCCATGTGGTATTTGAAATGAACAGACTCTTGCAGGTCTAATTTCTCCCTTGCAGGCTGCCTTAACTAATCTACTTCAATAACAAATTAATTTAGAATTGAGAAGCAAATGGGACTTGAGAAAGAAGGAGAACTCGTTCGTTTCATTTCTTTCAAGCCTCAAAAAGCTGACCAACTGGAACAGCTGAATTCACATGTTTAATAAATCCGTAAATTGTAAATGAAACTTGCACAAACTTTCTGTTACCATCTACCACATCTGAATGTATTTCATAGTAAACACTGCTGTTTTCTGAAGAGTGCTAATGTAGGTAGCTGTCCAAATCCACAGATTTAGGTTGTCTGCTCTGGCAGGGGGATTGGACTAGATGATCTTTCCAGATCCCTTCCGATCCATGATGTTCTGTGATTCTGTGATTTAGATGTGTAAGGAAGTATAGATAGTGTTACATGAGTTGTGTAGATTACTTAAAGGAGTGGAAAGTTTAGCCAAGTAATATAGAAATCACTTAAATGACTCAAATATAAAGTTGCAGAACAAGATCTGAGCCAATGGCATTAATCAAAGTTTTCTTTTTGTACAGGTTAATTTGGATGATTTTATCCCTTGTGGCATAAGCAAAACCATTTGCCACTGCAGCCTTAATGAGGACCAGACCAAAAAGCTCAATGTCTGTCCATATAAGCAGTCACAATATTCTGAAACTCTGGCCCTTCTGTAGACCCTGTAAACTTTGCAGGCTTGACTTTCCTAGAAACCACTGATCATCATATAATCCCTCTGGGGTGGTGGCTGACTACTGCTGTGCCACTGCTGCATTTCACAAAGAGTAGAAATGCTTCAGAGATTCTTCTTCAAGTGCAAATTTTGTGGAAGTTTGTGAGGTTCACATGAGCCCACTTTTCAGCCTTTCAGATGATGATTTCCTTGCTCTGTTGAAATGCTCACAGGGTGACTACCAGGGCTGAAGCTGTCTAGGACAGGTGGTACCCAAGGTTCTCCTTGAGCAGGTGATGTTCGCATGACAGCAGTGCTGCAGGACGTGGTCTGCTGGTTGTACTTTCCAAGAAGTTGCTTTCCAGGAGTTAGCAGCAGTTGCAAATGATGATCCCCAGACACACCTCACTGCCCCCTGAGGGACACAGGCATCCCACATGATGTGGAGTAATTGTCCCCAGTGATGCAGCCCCAGGAGATGGCGCTTTGTTCAGCCACAGACAGGGCAGTACCGTGCCATCTCAATGTGGTACCTCAATGTGTGGCATGTTGATGAGGAAAATAGCCTTAAGCCCCTCTGTCATGCAGGAGTCTAAGCACCATGATGATAGGAGAGAGCAGTGAGCCTGGTGCGTGGAATATGGGACAGCAGTAGGTGTCACCATGTCCGTGGTCCTTCTGCTCTCTCCCATGTGATGCATGTCTCCTTTTTATGTAGTGCAGCGCTGGAGAGCCTCCTTCTCTGGAGACATTTAAAACCTGCCTGGATATGTTCCTGTGCAACTTGGTCTAGGTGAACCGGCTCTGGCAGGGGGTTTGGACTAGATGATCTTTTGAGGTCCCTTCCAATCCCTGATGTCCTGTAATTCTGTGATCTTGAAGGTCGTCTCCGAACTAGGTGATTCTGTGGTTCTATGGTTCTGTCTTCCATTGCATCATAGGTAGTCTAGTCTTGCAGCTTTTCCAAGGAATTAATGAAAACTGTCTTCTGATGGAGAATGTGGCATTTCCTGACATTTCTAAATAATGATTCTTTATTTTCCAATGAAAAGTGAAATGAGTGTGCATCAGAAGTTGACTTCTATCAGGAAGTCATAATGGGTAAAGCAAGCATAAAAGAAATGTGGAGAAATTCCTCCAAAATTCCCGTTTCACTGTGCCTGAAGACACTAGGTTCTGTACCTTATAAAAAGTGCAAAATCTGTGAGTGAATGTATTTGTCAAGTTGGCACTTTGCCTTTAAGTTCCGGTTACCATACTGCATATTGTGGTTGCCCTCTGTTCTGAATAGTTTTAATTTTTAAGAAGAGCAGACATATTAAATGCTAAGGCTGCAATAATTGCACAAACGTACTGTGGCAAGATGAGCTCCCACGAAATAATCCAAGAAGGAATTTAAACATGTAAATTATTTTAGGAACGCTGTTATGCAAGTGTAACTTCCCTGCTCCCAGCATCAGGATTGATTTTTTAAAAAATAAATGTGTAATGTCCGGAACTGAAACTCTTTTACATTGTACCGGCACAACCATTTCTTTGGGGTATGTGCTGTCACTGTTCTTAGCCATGACCATTGGTGAATGCAAAGCTGTAGTGGAGCCCAATGTACTGTAGTCTCTGCCTGTGTCTCTTCCTGTGTACTGCATCTCTGAAATGCAGGTACGCAGTTGTGGCAGAGGCTTTTCATCTTTGAGGCTCTGGCAGGGCTTGTAACCTCTTGTGGGGAAGGTAGTAAGACGTACTAGCTTACAATTGCCAGATGTGCATGTTTTTCTTTTCATAAGTGCTAATGAGGCACTGAAGGGAAAAGCGCTGCCTCTGAGGGCAAAACCAGATGTTTGGGTATTAGTTGGTCTTCAGTGTTTCCATTAAGCCCCATGAATAGGATCCTGGTGCAAGTAATTTTGACCAGTTAAGTTTTATATTAGGAAGGAAATGCCTAAACCAAGGTTCCCGCTGCATCTTCAGAAGGAAATAAAGAATGTATGAGCTTCATGATATTTATAAAGATATAAAGACCTAGCTGGTGCTGAGCTGTGATAAAAAAAGCTTTTCTGGGGTAGAAAAGAGAGATAAAAGTACACTCTTTGCTGTAGTGAGAGGAGGTGCCATGGGGCCAAAAGCAGCAAGAAGAAAGACTTGTCCTCAGGAGAAGTGCAGGGCTTATGTTCCTTCCTCTGAGCTCTCCCAGGAGCAAGTCTACAATTACATTTATTGTCATGAGAAGGACAAGTAGCAAAAACGAGTCTCAGAAGCAGTGCTGGAGTACTAGGAGGACAAAACTCAGACTCTTTGTTTACTTGCTTTGGGGCTATCAAGGTGGTGTGTCCATTGATTTGCTCATGTAGACATGAAGGCACTTGGTAGTGCTGTGCAAGGAGCACTAGGAACGATGCCTGTTAGCAACTCCACTCCCAAACCAGTTGCTTCTGTCAGCATTGGTCTTTGCCTTGGCTCATTTAACTACGATGCGGTTTATTCCTGTTGTTCAAACTAGAAAATGTCTAGCTTTTATTTGTAACAACGTAAAGGCCCAGTGTTCCTTCTAGCATGTTATATTTATCATTTTTATGGAATAGCACAAAACCTGGTCCAAGGCAACATGAACTTTTTCACTGCTGTTGTGAAGCTTCAAATCAGGGTCTCAGGACCTGCTGAGCTCAGGCCCTGCTAGGCAGAAGGATTCCTGTGCTAATTAACAGCCAGACAGCTATTTGTTTTTTAAAAATCAGATTTTGCTGGTGGTCTGAGTTAATTTTTCCCCTGCTGTGATACAAAACACATGTAAATACAGCACAAGCACAGCATCCCGTTTTCCTTCTCTTTCTTTTCCACTAGAGTAGAGCAGGGCTGGTCTGGCAGACACTACACACATAGTTTTCTCCTTAACTACAGTGGAAAAGTTGTTGGAGAGGTAGCTGCACCATCTGACTGTTGTTCAGGGTGATGACCATGCTGTAGACTTCACTGATACCTTTCTGAGTGTCCAAGTGTGTCACTGGTGGAGCCTTGTATAATGAAAACTTTTTGGCCAAATCTCCTTCCTTTGTTCTAACTTACATATCTCTGAATTTGAGATCCAACATGTTATTTTTATTCTCTGAGATGTCTTTTCACACTCACCCTTTAAAAATAAGAAAGCACAGCATAGGACTAATTTTTTGTTTCTGTGCATTTACTTCTCACCAGCCATTCCTCCCTCCCTGGTGTTGTTCATGTCTTGTAGCAGATTCAGTCCTCCCTTGATTCCTCCGCCAGATTCCCAAAGTGCAGGAGAGAAGGGAAATTCTCGGTGGGAAAAAGAAGTCAGTTCTGTAATGGTATCTAATTTGGAGTTGGAAATGTGCTTGATTTCCCCTTAGGAAACGGCTCTTGGAGAAGAGGAGACAAACATGACCTTGAAGCAAAGAAGGCATACTCGTACCTCCAAACCATCACTCTGCTGAGGACTGTGAAGCCTGAATTTGAGAAATTTTCCCTGGAGGTTAAAAGCTCTGTTCAGAAGCAAGGTCTGCATGAGGATGACTATGTAAGTGCTTGACATAGGCTTCAGGTTTTTACATCTTCAAAAACATTCAGTGGCTACTGCAATGAATAGGTATTGTCTAGGAGCACTGGGTCTGTGCACTGCTGTCCATGACCTTGTTCTCTTGTTCATTAGCAGGAAGATTGGGGAAAGGCACATGGCTAGGTTTCTTTCCCTCTCTCACCAGTCACTTGTCTTCCTTTAATAGGCAAAGAGCTTTCTTCTTATTTTTGGTTTTCTCCCAGTAATTTTTTTTTGTAGCATCAGCTCTCATAAAGTCACACTCTCTCTCATGTACCTGATAAATTCTTTCTTTATGTGAATGAGAAAAAGAGTCTTATTGCCCAGCTAAGAATATTTAGGTTGTGGCTGCTGTTTACTTTAAGCTGTCTAAAATACCAGTATATTCCTTGCAAGTTGTTTTAAGCCAAGGGGAATGTCATCATCCTCCAGAGATGGATGTGGGAAAGTATGTCTTTTTTCAGTGTCTTCAAAGGTAGGAGGAGGATGTGTTTGAAGATTGCTTTTAAGCTACTGCTGTGCTAGTTCATTAGGCATGTTCATTAGGCATGTTCACAGCAAGAAGTCTTCTGCAAAACCAAGAATGTGTAGCATATACCCATAGGCATTTCTGTTTGCTGATAACTTCCCAGACATTTAACCTTCCGCATGATGGAGAGTAAACTTTTCAAATACTATTGTAAAGAGACTTGAGGTCTTGGTGAGTGTTTACCTGTAGGAAAAGAAAGGTAGAAAGTTACACCTGCAACTCAAGAAAGTAACCCAGACTCCTCTCTTGCCTGCTGCACTTAGGCATCAGCCTTTGCTTTAGCTGTTGTGTCTTTCACAGCTATATGCTTCACCTGCTTCAAAGCACCAACGGGTGAACTGGAACGTTGTGTTAGTAAATGACCGTTCCTGCAGTTTATGTGGTGGTAGGCATACGTAGGTCTGTCTGTATACAGAGAGCATGTGCTTCATATGATTTGAGTGCATTTTATTGAAATGTTTTGTTTAAAATGTTAAGTTGTAGTTGCATCAGTGGCTTGTATTTTTCCTGTGAAACTTTCTAAGTCTAGGTAGGCAGAAATAGCCTTTTATTGATGTTCTTTGCCTCAGGTTACCAGGGAAAATGAAACTGATGTGTGGAAGGTGCTGCTTTCAGAAAACCCTGCTAAATTGAGTTTTGAAGAAGATGTGGGACTGTAATTTGTGCTCTTTCGCAATTTTCTCTGTGTCATGTTGTAGATGTCACTTAGCAGGCTGTGCACCTTGAAAAATTACCATGTACTCTTGGTTACGGTTGGTGGTAAGTGTAATTTCAATTATTAGAGATCTAGTCATCCCCCAGTTCTGCATCCTGAGCAGCGTGACATTTCCCAACGTGAGAAAAGAGTTAATTCTGCCAAGAGCTCGAGATGCTGAACTTGGGTAGTTTGGAGGTAGGCAAAGGTAGGAACCTTTTGTGTTCTGTAGAGTGGGGACTCACTGCAAACTCTATGCTAATTCAGCATTGAGAGGCACTGGGTAGATGAGAGCCCTGTTATGGTTAAGCAGAAGTGGAGAGGACAAATCTCCTCAGCAAGCAGGGCAGAGATATTTTTTGTTTGTTGCAGAGACTGCTTGCGCTGCTGCATTCCCACTGCCAGAAGCCCCTCTTGTCTCTTTCTTCACTCTGTAGTTGTTTGTGCAATCGACCATCTGTGCAAGCAGTGCTCCTGTTTCTCACAAGGCAGCTGCGTGGGTGCCTGGGTCCTACTGCCTTGAACCTGACTCTGAGGGCTGCTTCTCCCTATATTCCATTTCTACCTGTGATCCAGAGCTTTTCATCTTGCTCCAAGCATTTCCTCCCCCAGAAGGCAGTGGCATGGGGATCCTCCTTCTGCTGCTGCCACTCTTCCCTCCCTACCCTTTGCTTGGCTTTCTGTATCATGCACAATCTCTTCTTGTCGGAGCAGAGGTAGGACTTGTGATCTATATACACGCACCACATCTTCTCTGTCATCTGAAACATCAGCTCCTGACTCAGTGGAGGTTTGTGGTGGAGGCTGCTTGGATTATGTGGCTTTCTGTGAAGGAGCTGCAGATCATGGCTATTGAGGAAGGAAGACTAGCGTCAAACTGCAGAGTATCTTGGTATTATATGGCTCTTAACTTGCATAGATGTGGCAGAACTTCCTTATCTGCTTTCTTGTAGGCTCCTAACCAAGTAGGAGCATAAAACCTTTTTCTGAGAGGGTAGCCTTTGTTAAATCGTAGCAAAAAGCATTGGCTATGTTACTTCATTAACAGTATGTGAATTGTGACTGCCTTTTCTGCTTTTCATCACTTATGATGACTTTTGTATTCACTCATTTTAAACAGTAGGGAAGAGATTATTCACATTCCCATAACTGGTTCTTTGTGCTGTATTCAGAGGACAAACATTTTGGGCTAACCTTCAGGCTTCACAAAAAGATCCACATAAAAAAACTAGCAGAAAAAAAAATCCCAAATGAAGGGAGTTTCATTCCTCTCCAAAGATATGTTGGTAGTGGGCAGCATAATAACTATACTTTTAGCAACATGGGAATAAATGCCAGGTTTGGTCTGGGTACTCTAAGAAAGATTTTGTCCTCCAATGGATGCTTAGGAGGGAGGGGTCTTTCAGATGAGTGGGTAGGAAGAGACAGGATGGATTTTTCTCTGCTGGATTCTGCTCCTGAAAAAAAAACTCTGGGGAAAGATAGCCGGGGGTACGGTCCACCTCAAGTCAGGGATGCTGAAATAAAATCATCATCCACTTCTGCAAGCCGTGTCCCGAGAGGATGAACTCAGGGAGGTTCGGATTTGAAGCATTCAGTGTTTCTGGTTCTCTGTGTGGATTTTTGCAGCATCGTGGGAAAATGAGGCCCCATGTCTATCATCTAAATTATTTTGCAGTGACCCTAACTCAAACAACAGTCATTAATGCTGCCATTTTTTACTGGCCTCTTGCCAGCACTAATCCTAGAGATAATATTATCTATCAAAAAAGAGTATCATAAAAATGGAAAATAAGCAGATGACAGAAGGAAAGCTAAGGGAGACAGGGCAAAGTCCTAAAGCAGCAGCCAGTCCCATTGCCAGATGAAGAATGCATATAGCCCTTGGAGGACTAACAGGTCAGAATATTGGCCATCTTCATCTCCAGCTGTGAAATTGCAAAGAAAAGGGAAAAACATGTTCTCGATATGTATTTCCCAGTCAGAAATTTATGTTGTTTCTGCATGGATGTTATGCTTTGGAAGTGGGAATGGTAAAAGGGTCTGTGCCTTGTGAGTGAACAACAAAGCTCACTCTAAAAAGCAATTTTTCCCACTCTTCCAGGAATGTCTCTTGTGAAGGAAAAAGCTTCCTTAAGCACCTCTTAAGTAGCCTGAAAAATTAGAGTAGCAAAAAGGTTCTGAGAAAGCATCTTAGAAGTATTTGAGTAGGTAGTAGTTGCGCAGGATGGGAGTGAAAATGCCGTTATCTGCAATATCTCTTTGTGACACCCCATTGCAGTGGCTGCCTGAGTCCATTAGGAAATATTATTAGTTATCTTGGTCTCCAATTTCAGAGTCTGGAAGAAGTTGCAGTCATGTTAACCTAACCTGAAGCACTGTGAGCTGAAGCATCAGATCTGTTCAGATGTCATTTCAGCATTCAGTAATGTCCTGACTGTTTTTTCAAGAAACTTGAAGCAATTCTGTGGAAAGCCCGACTACTTTATTTCATGTCTACTCTGGTCTGACTCTGATGTGATAAAATAGCCAGAAAAAGAATAGTTTTTTCAATAAACCATTACAACTTGGGTTCAGGCTTAAGGACAATAGAATGATTTTAGTGCTATTATGCTAAAAGAGATAGCAATTTTCTCACCTTTGTAATTTCAATTCATTGCTAAGACACTAAGAGCAACATGTCCTGGTCTTCATAAATGACATATTTTGGTTTAATTGCAAACTGCAGCACAAGCTCTGCTTGCAGATCTGTAGCCTACGTGAGACAGACAGCAATGGGAATTGTATGCATTTCCTTTAAGGAAGAATTTGAAACAGTCTCTGAATTGGTACGTGAATAACTCCCAACAGATGCTCTAGTTAAAAATGTTTATGAATAAACATTTAACTCTCAGTTAAACTATGTGCTTAAGCCATTTTTATTAAATAATGCCGAACACTTAATGAATTGGTGGTACACTGCAGTTTGGAAGCTCTTAATGCACCTTCTGTTCCTGACTCAAGCCTAGGATTCAATAAATGCTTTTTTTTTTCTATCAAGCCCAGTATTCTAAGCTTGGATGATTTTGCAGCCTGGGATATTTGCACTTCTGAGGTTACAGACCACCCACGGCTTGGTTTTTTCTCATTTAGAAGCTGAAAGTGTAACTTATTAAACAAGTATTTCTGATACGTTAACTACATGACACCATTGTTCGTGAGGTCGATGCATGGGTTTTTTTCCTGTGCACAGTTCTGTTTACACCAAACATGAACAGCAGGAGAAGGGAACTGGAGCCCAATTTGCCTGTAAAATTATCCAGTGAAAGAACAGTCTGTGTAGATTAATTAGATCAGTGAGATGCTACCACCTATTAGAAAGGGCAAGTCTGTTTTATTTAACATTTTCAGCTCTCTGAAATGAGAAATGATACACGTAAAAGGAATTGTTCAGGCTCCAGCAGTTAACTACAAAAGCTACATGGGAGGTAGCTGTGGTTTTATAAAGTTTATAATCTCATTCATAACATCTGTGCCAGACTCTTTGTTAAGTGTATTCCTTATGTCAGCCTTTTAATTAGGATTGTACACCAGCTAAGATAAGGTTTAGGAGAAGCAAGCAGTTCAGTCATGTCACCGGGAGAGATGCTGAGAATTCAATCCATTCAGCAATATACATCCCACAGGTCTTTTAAATGCAACAGACAGGCAAGATTAATGACAGGCAGGCTTTTGTGTCTCTTCTGCAATGCCAGAATGGGAGAGTTCTGGGGAGGTTTCTTTTTTTAAAAAAAAGGAAAAAAAAATCCCTGCCAGGGAATAATTTGTTCAAATGAATAGGTCTATTCAGACCCCAGAGTGCTTTGCTAATTGTGTTCTCCAGAATAAAAGCATACCACAAGCTGCTTTCAGCAGGAGGAAAAAATGGGTTCACATGCCAATTTATTAACAAGAAGAATTCTATTAGTAAAATGTATTTAGGAGTTTTGTGACCAGCCCTTCACCCTTTGGATTTAATGAGAGTTTCTACAGTTTCTATGAGAGAAGTGCTAAATTCTAGGCTGCTAAATTTGATGAGTACAGCAAATACTTTTTTTCCTCCTGAAGTTAATGCTTTCTCAGTGCTGTGAAAGGCTGGCAGCTTCCATATTGGGGTCTATAGGCAAAACTACAGTTATTTGCCGTTAGCAGATGTTATAAGAGACAGTAAAAGAAAGAAATTATTCTCCTCTCTACCAGCAGATTTCTATTCAGTTTTCTAGGCTGTCTGGACATATTTTCAAAGCTGTCACTTAAACCATGGAGGAGATAGTGTAAAACTGTAGGTATAGCCCAAAATAGTAACATCTGAACTCTTCAGGAATGTGAAAGTTTAGAGTTGGTCTTCATATATGTGTCGTATATTTTCCATAACCCCATGTTTTTGCTTGGGTTTTGCAGATGTTCGCATTCCACTTTGCTAAAGAGACACTTAGACATTTATGAGCAAGGCATTGTCCCTTTGAAGTACTTGCTAGAAATACACTTTATTTTCCAGTGTTAAATGATGAAAAACGTCTTCCGGTAAAGTTCCTAGCTGTTTTTTTGTTTGTAATGCCTTTCTGTGCCATTGGCATTGCTGATGACCAAAAAGCTAATCTGTCCCACTGATACATTGTTTCTATGCAAATCTGTAGGATTTTTGATACTGGTATTAAACGGTTCTTGGGTTTGGCCCTGGTGGGCTTGGTTGAAAGCAAGGAAAAGCTATGCATCTTAATTAGTACAAAATGACTGGTAAAAATGCTTTGCTGTCTGACTTTCTAGGACTTAATACCAGCTTCTACATGCCTTGTTCCCTGGATGAGCCAAACAGTTTAATTAGGGAGTTGGGTTAGGAGGGTGGCAGGGATTGTGGAGAAAGCAACGTGTTTTGTTTTCATTCTTCATGTCCAGAAATGTCTGTTTTCAGGAGCTTCAGGACAGAAGAGATGTTGCTTCCACTGGAGCAGATCTCACACTGAAGTAGTTCAGGGAACTCTCCTGGACATATTTTAGTATTGGTACAGTGAAAGCAATCTGGAATGACAGCAGGGCAAGGTCTCACATTCAGATGACAAGTGTTCCTGAATTATTATCAGTAGCACCTCAGGTGATCTCTTGCTCCATATTTCTTATATCTGAGTGCTGGGAGGTAAAAAACCTGACTGAGCTCTGAGAAGGACTCATTCTCCAGAGAGCAAATGTTTTAACAGGAGGACGCACAGACCCATAGGTGAGTCAAGT
This sequence comes from Rhinopomastus cyanomelas, assembly GCA_013400115.1. Taxonomy (NCBI): domain Eukaryota; kingdom Metazoa; phylum Chordata; class Aves; order Bucerotiformes; family Rhinopomastidae; genus Rhinopomastus; species Rhinopomastus cyanomelas. The sequence goes on along the minus strand of VXBP01003213.1, from coordinate 37,692 downwards.
CATGCAGATGGATGTTGGCAGAGCAAAGGCGTGCAGCAGGGCTTGGATGCGCTCTGCCTGGACTATGAGAAATCAGTGTACTGTGCTGCCAGCTCTGTCTTTTTTCTTTAGCGGGCATTTAGCAGTTCCTCAAGTGCAGAGGGTTTAATGCTGTCAGCCTGTGAGAATGTGCTGTGTGAACACAGGGTGTTCTTGTACATGCAGGGAGCTGTAGGAACCCACAGAAGGATACCCTCTCTTAAGTTAGCTTTTTTTAATTATCAAGAGAAGCCTAGACAAAAATCCAAAGGTTTAGTCTATTATAAAAACTAACTTATGAAGGCAGATTGAAAATACAAAGACTGTCTGTGTCCCAGAGTAAATGATTGAGGGGCATGAGAAAGGGGTGCAGAACAAAGAGGGCAGGTGAGGAGCTCTGTACACCCTTGGTGGCTGAGAGCAAGGCAGTACTGTGTAGGCAGAAGAATATTAACATTTGTTGGGACCTGTGTTTGTACAGGGCATCCAGTTAGCTCACCCAGCTGCAGACTATGAGATACATTAGAAAGCAGAATCAAACATGATCTTGGAGGTCAGATAGTCAATGAGGAAATAAGAAGCTGCAAGAGTGAGGTTTTGGCATGTTGGAGGGTCTGTGAATTGTCACCTTTTGAGGCATTAGCTACCATGCTGCTTCTGAAGGGTGGAAAAACATGTTCCAAGTGTGTAGCTGAAACGTTATCGCCTGCAAACAGGTACACATAAAGAATTTCAGAGATAGGTCCTGTACCTATTTGTGTTTTTCATCAGATATACAGCATCGGCAAGAAAAAAGCGAAAGCAAGTAATTAGTTTTTAAATTGTTTGGAATGGAAGTCTGATGAATAACAGCCTGCGTTTTTGCATTAGTTCCATGACATTAAGATTTACAGGTTAATATACCCACCTACCCTGTATTAATAAAAGGATCATTTGTTACAGCAACCTCAGCAGCACCTGGATTTCTCTTCTGGGGTGCATGCACCCCGGGATGCCCTGCAGATAGGGCAGGGATAGGGTGGAGTTCAGATTCCCAGAAAGCAGGGATTTGATCCTGGATTTCTCTCATGCTAGCACATCAGTCATAGCCCTGGGGCTTCTAGATGAAAGTGTCTGGGGGGCGGGGGAGGGGGGCAGGGAGCAATTTGAAAGAACTGGCTGCCGATGGGGTTTTTGTAAAGGCTTGGCTGCAGCGGGAAGTTCTTTACCTGCCTGCGTGTGAATGATGTGATGTCATCCATCCCTCATGCTACACCTCTCCTGACACAAGTGAGGCAAGGTGCTGGTACTTACGAACCCAACTTTTGTTTGCCTAACTTTTGCCTAGCACTGCATAAGTACTAAACCAAGCTCCAAGCACACTTTTTTAATAAGCACCACTTTTGGCTGTGCCTAACTCATTCGTGTTTATCCAGCCCTTAAGACTGTATTTAAAGCAAATCATCTGCAGGGCAGCCTTTGCTAACCTGCTGCAAAGCAGAAGCCAGATGTTCCTCTCATCAGATGGCGTTTTACGCCGTTGCAGGTTTCCTATCCTCATACAATACATTCACCAGCTAGTGTAGCACAGTTCGAATATGTGTATTTTTTTGATGGTAGTATAGGTGGGTTTTTTTTCCTCTAAAGTTGTGCGTGACAACTGATGTTTTTAGTGTAGGAAATAAAATACTTCTGTGTTTTTTGTGGTTTGGTAATAATGTTAGAAATCTAGAACCAAAACAATTGTACAACACGGATAAACATTTAACAAAAAAAGTGTCTTTCCTGTTTGTCCTAGCCCTGAGGTTTTTTTTAAACCAGTTAGTTTATTTTAGCAATTGGAACTGTTTTATTTAGAAGAGTGACTGTCATCCTGCAAGGTGAAATATTTTCCTCCTTGAAAAGCAAATGTGTTTGCTGACATTTAGAACTTAACATCTAATGACAGGGTGGGTTTCTTGTTGGAGGTTTTTTGTTTGTTTTGTTGGGTTTTTTTCTAACCAGGTGTTTACCTGCAATTAAAATATCTCAGACATTGCTTATTGCTAACTTAAAATGTAAGCATTTGTTACAGCTGCTTAACAGGTTATCATCATGGTGTTCTTAGAAAAACCTGTATAAAACAGGCACATTTTAATTTCTGTGTGTATTCAACTGAAAATAAGCAGCTTCTTTAACAACTTTTGTGTTTTACCACTGTGACTTGAAATATGTTTTCTGTAATAGTTTTGTAACACGTCTTATGAGTTCTTAGAAGGTAGGCTATCCAAAAAAGTAGAATGGTTAATTTAGTGACAGCTGTAACGTCTACACTTAAGGTCGCCTCAGTATCCAAGCAATGTCAACACAGTGCTGTGTACAAGAGATCCTTTGCTTTGGTTGTTTATCTGGCGTTAGAGTTGTGTTATGACAATGGGAAGGTGGGTTTAATCTTAAACTGTAGGACCACAGTAATGCATTTTCTGGTTCTGCCCTTTTCCTTGAAAAGTGGCCTAGAGCCCTTTAGAGCTAAATAACATAGATGAGTAGTACATGTGTAAAGCATATGTGAAGGAAAAAATCACCCTAAATGATTATTCTTCTAGTATAAAAGAATGTTGTTCCTAAACTACATTTATTCCACTCCTTTGAGAGAAATATTAAAAGGTAATACAGGAACCAGAATTACAGAGGGGTAAAATGGCTGGTACCAACAAGCAGGAGGAATCAAAGAGATGTTGGGTAGAGCCAGAACTAAGCCTCATGTGGGTTTGCACGGGGAAAATCTGGTAACAGTTGTGCTCCCTGATCCTGGAGAAAAACTCTTTCCGGCTCATCCTCCTCCTGGTTTGGCCATACCATGGAGTTCTGGGGCAGGAATCTGAGATCGATGCTGTGGTTTTGAGTCCAAAGTTTATGCAAAGTACTGACAGTATGAGCCCTTGGTATAACCCGTGTGCTCTAAGTCTACCTAGGTGGTGATTCCCATGTCTGCATTTAATGGAAGTTTTGGCTGTGTCTTAAAAGTTTTCCTGCCTGGCTTATTAGCAGCAGGCACTGGGGGTTAAGTGTATTTTCTGATAGTTGTAGGAGGTTGTTGTGAGGCATAAATAGAAAATGAGCAGCTATGCAGCCAGTGGTGGAATGGAAGGGTTCCTCCATGCCTTTGCATCTTAGTTGTTGCTGTGCCCTGTAGTGTTTTAGCTGGCATTTCCCAGTAGCAGTATAGGACTGCATACAGGATTGCATCAATTTACTGCTGAGACAAGAGAGCAACCTGTGACTGCCCCAGATAGATAACAGTAAGTAAAATTACAGTACAACAAGACTTGCCCTGCAGAAGTTAGATGTGAGGTTCAAACAAGGCTTTCACTGATGAAGAAACCTCTTGGACATTATTCTTCGTCCCTGGCCAGTGACAGTCACTTGCATTCATGAAGCATGAAGATGAGATGAAAGAGCATGGGAGATAGCTTTGTGGTTAGTTTTCTTTTCCTAGCAAGAAAATAACCTTCACTGACAAAATACCTTAAATCCCCGAAATTGGCAGCCTTTTTAAAATTCAGATATTGGTTGTTAATTTACTTTTCATTTTTGATAATATGTTTTATTTTGGCAGACTATTCTGTGCATCCAAAGGCTGGCACACAGCTAGCTTTAAAAGGGATGGAAGTTTGTCACTGGAGATGTTTCATTCCTGTTGGGTGGCCAGTGTGCTGTGACCACTGCTTACTCCCCTTTCTACCTGCTTACACTTTTTCAGCTTTCACCTCTGTTGCAAAGTCCTCATGCTGGGGCCACATTGTCTGATGTGCACAGTGCTGAGGGGAAGGAGCATATCATATATGTCTCCATCTCCTCTGCACTCAGCATTGCTGCTGTACGAGTAAATACAGGAAGGAGATGGACACAAGCAGGCAGTCTTGTTGCAAGAGAGTTGAAGGGACATGATGCCTGGTTTGACTCTAGTGCTGAATTTTTAAGATGTAAAGTGGATACAAGTCTCAGTTTGCAGAATTTGTGTAATAAAATTTCATGCTTCCCTGTAACAGAAGTCTCATGCAGCAATGAGTGTGTTTCCACACATACACCTCCTCCCTGTGAAAGACAAAATTGATAAAATAGCATTAGAGTCAATCTCCCTTACACTGGGAAATGCTTCATTTCTTTTTCTACGGAGAGATGTGAGTTCAAGGCCCAAATAACAAATGAGAGTCATGACAGTTACCTGCTTAGAAAGTCTTGAGCTGTGGCCTCATGTTCTTGATCAGGTGCCAACTTATATATTTATGTATTTTAAAAGAGTTGATATCAGTAAATACAGTGAGAGGGTGCCCTTGGCTACAGCTGTGTTACCCAGGATTTGGCATAATGCCATGTGTTCTTTTTCAGTTGTGAATTAAATATTGAGGAAATGGCCTTCTGTAGAGAAGGTATGTGTTTCTATTATTTCTCTCTTGCCCTTCCTGTTTCTTTGAACCACTAAGGTCCAATTCCACTAGGGAAGGAGTCTGTATTTTTAGCATTAGGCATCTAAACATACAATTGTGATTAACTGTTTTACAGCTTTATCCTGCTTTCCAGATGCTGGGCTGGGTTTTACAGTGATGTGATCTCAGTGGAAGCAGGTCAGGGCATGTGCAGAAGGCAAATGACATCCTGGCATGCATCAGAAACAGTGTGACCATCAGGACTAAAGAGGTGATCTTGTCACAGTATCACAGTATCACAGTATTATCAAGGTTGGAAGAGACCTCATAGATCATCAAGTCCAACCTGTCACCACAGAGCTCAAGGCTAGACCATGGCACCAAGTGCCACGTCCAGTCGTGCCTTGAACAGCTCCAGAGTTGGCGACTCCACCACCTCCCTGGGCAGGCCATTCCAGTGGCCAATGACTCTCTCGGTGAAGAACTTTCTCCTCACCTCAAGCCTAAATTTCCCCTGGCGCAGCTTGAGGCTGTGTCCTCTTGTTCTGGTGCTGGCTGCCTGAGAGAAGAGAGCAACCTCCTCCTGGCCACAACCACCCCTCAGGTAGTTGTAGACAGCAATAAGGTCTCCCCTGAGCCTCCTCTTCTCCAGGCTAAACAATCCCAGCTCCCTCAGCCTCTCCTCATAGGGCTTGTGCTCAAGGCCCCTCACCAGCCTCGTTGCCCTTCTCTGGACACGCTCAAGTATATGTCCATATACTCGATGTTGCTGAAGCCACACTGAGTATTGTTTGCACTTTTTGAACTGCAGTATAGGAAGGGCATTGAGGTGCTGGAGAGGGTGCAGAGAAGAGCAACTGAGCTGATCAGTGGTTTGGAGAACAGATCTTAAGAGGAAAGGTTGAGGAAACTGGGCCTGCTCAGTCTGAAGATGAGGCTGAGGGGAGACCTCACTGCTCTCTACAACTATCTGAAGGGAGGTTGTAGTGCGGCAGGTGTTCACTTCTTCTCCCTAGTGATTAGTGATAGGACAAGAGGAAATGGGGTTAAGTTGTACCAGGGTAGGTTCGGGTTGGATATTAGGAAAGACTTAACAGAAAGAGTGGTGAAGCCTTGGAACAGGCTGCCCAGAGAGAGGGTGGAGGCACCATACCTACAGACATTAAAAAAATTGGGTAGCGTGGTATTTCAGGAGATTGCTATGCAGTTAGGGTTGTAGAGCAGATGGTCTTGAAGGTCTTACCAACCCTGATGATTCTATGCTTCTGTGTACTGGTGTCTGTAGGCAACCAAGACATGCTATTTGTGACAGTTGGCTGTGCATTTGTTGTACTTGGGAGTCATTGAAATCCCAGTCCCAAAGCACATAAGTAGCTGTTAGCAATAGGAGGGATTTAGGGACTCTGAATTTCTGTTGCACAGGCGCCTTAAGAAAGCATGTGGGGATCTGAGGCGCCAGACACTGAGTTAATGAAAGCTGTCATAATCCTCTTGTGATGGTAACATGCAGAGTGAGAGGCAGTAGTGCTGCAGCTGTAGGACTCACTAAGTACCGCAAAGTTGAAACTAGGCACAGCATTATTGGTTTGAAATGCACCTCACCTTGTTGAAAGTAATGATTAGATGGGATGATATTTTTCCCTCACCTTAACATTCACTATCTACGTCTCTATTTTACCAGAGTGTCTCCCAGAGTTTATGCAAACCAGAAGTTTAACAGTCAGTTTGTAGCAGTCATATGTTATCTTTAAAAAAAAACCCCGCAAACAACAAATCAAAACAGTTTTCTCTATCTTCTATTCGGTTGTATTTGCCTACGTTCTCATACCTGTGATCATGAGCATGGTGTTTTTGATTAGCGCAGTTCAGAGCAAGGAACTGCTGAAAGCCCCTGTGACATCCTACGAGCATAAAATGGTACCTGAAACAATGACAAAATCAATGGTGATGTCTTTAATGTAAGTCAATAACATCAGCGGATGGTATCAAAAAGTCCTTGCTCCAGATTTAAGTGAGTCCCCCATTGCTGGGTAGTGAGTCAACTGACCGAAGACAGCCAAAGATCAAGAAATGCACATTAAAAAGTTAGCTTTTTAAGATCACATTTAAAAAAAAAAATCTAATGAAGGAAGGATCTTATTTGTATTTGGCTTGGTGAGGAAGGATTCAAAACAGAGAACTGACAGTTAAATTACAACTGTGTAGAAAAAGACTGTTTTATTAGGTTACATTGAAGGAGCACAAGATAGTCACCAGAAATGTGTGTAAACTCTTAAGACGTATTGCTGTGCCAGGTAAGTCTATGTTCACGAAGTGAGCCAATTTGGCATTAGATTGGTTTGAAGTACAACATAGCATATGTATTGGAGATATACTTGCTCTTATTGCCACATCTTTACTGTGTCGTGCATACCACAGTATCGCTAAAATTCATAATGATTCATTGATAGAATCCATAGTCCTAATGTCAGATGAGCTTCGTGTATTTATAGAACCAAACCTCTACACTTGATTGCTTGAAATCTCATTCGTGTGGACTAGTCTGAAGGAGGGTGAAATAGTCACTGGTTGTTAGCTCACCTGGACATCGTGTCAAGTATGTAAATTGGTAAGATTACTGCAGACAGCCTGGGTACACCCTATGCAAACCCCTCTGATTTTGCCTGGGACCATAGCTCGACACCTTGAAATCGCTCTGCATGTATTGGAGATGTAGAGACTGGTTTGGGGAATGTTAGCTGCTTGCTTTTGCTGTACAGAAAAAGTGATGATGATTCCTCTCCTAGCACTGAAGTGGTATGAATTGCTGTAATTGCTGAGGTTCAGAGCTGGGAAGTTCCAGATAGAAGAGAATTAACTTACTTAACACTCAGTGGACAGGACATGGAAAATTATGGGTCTGGAATGCTGTAGCTTGGCTGTGTTCCATGTCGGTAGTATTTTGCATTGCTGCACATGCTGTTAACACCTTGGTATATGTGTATAGTGTGGTCACACTATAGCTGCTTGGGGAACTATAACTTTGAACTGTGTTAAATTTATTTATGTGATTTCCACAGAGAGGTGGGGTTTTTTTTCTGGTGAAAGATGGTTAATTAGAGTAGGAAGGTAAGAATATAAGAAGTGCTTTGATATGGTTATTTCATACGACTATTCAGTTAACTTGCTTGCTTTTTAGTCGTATAGTATCTTAAATGGGATGTGAAAATCATACTGAAGATGTCTCAGCACAGGGGTTCCGTGTATTTGTTTTGCAGCCTCCAAAGACATTCACAGAACCCGACAGCTTCTCTGCTGCCACTGAGGTTGCTGATGGCACATGAGGAGGTGGCTATGTTGTATAGGACTGGGACAGGAATGTTTTAGAAGGCCAGATGTGCAGCACCTGTAATTAAAAAAACAACATAAATTAAAACTGAAAATATGACAATAAAAAAATTTATTCTTTTTATTACAGATAAAATAAAAGAACAATTAATTACTTACAGAATTACTGTATCTTTAATAGCTTTTATAATCTGCTTAGTTTTGTTCTGAGGGCTGTCTAATGTTGAACCACAAACTACTAATTACCATAAAGACCTGCTGCCACCCTTAACATCATCAGATTTACTCTCATCCCTGTGTGAAATGTGCATGGAGTATATGCTTCTAGCCCTTTGTAACCTTCTTGCAGGAAATGAAGGATGTGGATGTTTATAAGTATTATTCATTAATGTTAGGTATTCAAAAATCGAAACAATCAGAGACCTAAATGTGTAAAAATTGTGGGGCATACTTTGATGTCTCAGTTTGTTTAATCATTTCTGATAAGACTGAATGTAGAACACACCTATGTTAAAATAACAAAATGAAAGAAGACAGAAAATTGTTCATACCCATCAGGTATCATCAGCAGAGTTAATGTTGTCCAGTAAGGAAGTCCTGGGCATGTATGGCTTGGAACACAGTTCTAATACGTCTGTTGGTTAGATGGAACAGATTTTGCATTCTCTTTCCTCAGAGGATCTGTTGGAGACAATCACAAGGGAATGAAGGTCAGTCCCTTCAAAATCAGCTGCAGCCATTGCCTCACATTGTAACGTTCGTCTCATTTCCTCTCATTTCATTTTGTCCTTTCTAGGTTGGAGCAGTCATACACATCATGCATAGAATCATAGAATCATAAGGGATTGGATCTCAAAAAGATCATCTCGTCCAATCCCCCTGCTAGAGCAGGCTCACCTGCCATGGAATCAGAGTCACTCAGCGTAGGAAGGGACCATCATCCAGTTCCAACCCCCCCAGGTTGCCCCACAGGCAGGGACACCCCACCCTAGACCAGGCTGGTCAGAGCCCCATCCAGCCTGGCCAAATTCTAAATGATTATATGCAGGATTATATGCAGGAGAACTGTGTGCCCTTCGTGTCACTCAGTGTCCCCTATCAAATACTCTGCCTCCTCAACATGTTGCTGGAATAATGTGAAAAATAGCTGGTGTTGCCCAGCACATGGTTTGGCTGGGGGGTGTGGGTGTAGTATCAGTGGCCATCAGTAAATATTACTTTTTTAAAAAAAAGTTGAAGCCGCATAAACTACGAGCAGTTTCACCTTCCTTGACTATGTAAGATAAATTGCTGGAGTTTATATGTGAGTAGCTGAGAAGGTGACACAGATCATCTTCTACTGATTATTTTCTAGTGTGATTTTTCATATGTAGTATCAGGGCTTATGGCCAGGAGTCAGGGCAAGGAGCTGTGGTGGTGACCTCCCAAACTGCTAAGGGTGTTTTGACACACATCTGACAAATCTGCAGTGTTTATAGAAGGATTTTCAGGCTAGTGGCAAGGGTAGATTTCAGACTGAGCAAATTAGCTGACAAAATGGGTTTTGAGGGTTGCTGTGTTACACAAGTCTTTGCCATGGACAAAGGAAGTGACTAACAGCCTTCATTGAAAGGAAAGCCAGCCACAAGTTGTAAATCAGCCAGCCTGGATATAAAGCAGTGAAAAGGACTCATTTCTCTCCTGGGAGAATGAGTGTCACATCAAGAAAGCTCATGTTTGATCATCCACAGGCCACTTGGAATCTAATACTGGCACATAAAGCAGTTGTCAAATTTGTGGTTTCTTGGTTTGAGGTTTTCATTTCAATTCTGAAAAACTAAACCGCCAGCTGGCAAAGCCTACCCTAGTGTACGTTCTGTCCATCAGCTCTTGTTATTCCACCAAAAGCCTGACTTTGACCTCTTCTTTCATGCTTTCTCCTTAGGTCAAAATAGCTGCAGCTGCCTTTTAGTCTTTGGCTGTCAGACTAAGCTGGGCTGTTCTGTGCTTTATGTTGCACTGTAGGCACTTCCCCTAAACTGGAGCATTTTCTTAATGAAACATAGACTGAAGTTATAGATCTAAAAGTCCAGTCTTAAATGTCAGGGCAGTGTAAACATTTGTTTTACCAGTAAATAATTCTGAAAATTCTCCTTACTGTTGGCAGCTGGTTTAAGTGAAGGAATGTCTTGCATGTAATTACATTACCGGTGTCTTCGTTAGTTCAGCTTATCCAGTCAACTATGTAATACTTTTTATCTATGGAACACTTCCTTACTTAACTGGCTATATATTTTAATCCTTTTTTCATATTTTTATGTCCAACGAAAACTGGGAAAGTAGCACTTTATTTATTAGCATTTAAAATTGTTTAGATATCCTGAAGTAGAAGGTAGGCTGAATGTGGTTTCTGTAAAAGTGGATTGGTCACTGGAAAGGGCAATAAGGGTACAATCTGGTTTAATCATTGATTATCCCTTTGCTAGGATGTTAGATGCTTTTTCTTTATAATGAAACTGAGCAAATGGGAGCACCTTTCTTGCAGCTGAAAAAAGAATTTTTCCTGAGTCACTGTACATCAAGCCAGGGTTCATTGCACTGCTGAAATGCGAGTGGCTGCCACTCAAGTCACGTATGTCTGCTACTGCTAGTGGGTCTCCATCTGAACTCAGTTCCTTCATCTCTGAAGCACACCAGGCTTCTGTGAACAAACCTGTAATATTTTGCAGCACTTTGCTGTAAAATGTTGTCACCCAGAGTGATATACAAGACCGAAAGATGGGTTACCTGAATAGGATCGTGGTAGGCAAAGCTGGCTGACAGCAGTACTCTTCCATGTTAGGATTAGAAGGTAACATTTCAGTCATTTCATATTGCTTACCGAAAACTCTGTAAAGGACAGGGAAGTGTTGTCCTGGTTGTTTCAGAGAACACAGTGCTATGAAGTATAAGTAATTTCCTCCATTACTGATTTGCTAGGGGAGAGATGGGCATCTAAATAGGGGCTGGAGATGGAAGAGATAATCATTAAACAAGCAGTTAATGATAAGCAACAAGTTGCGCTCTCAAAAAAAAAAAAATCATGACAGAAAATACTTCTCAGTCTTGAGAGGTGCCAAGTCCCGCGTGTGACGTATTCAGTGCTGACATAACCTAATGTCGTCAGCTGCAGAAGTTGTGTGTCTGGGCATGGGAACTGTGATCTGCACATTTCTCCCCTGTCTGCAAAGCTATTCAGACACAACATGAAAGTGTAATTTCAATGTTTGGAATGACAGATAGTAGTTAACTCTTTTTAAAAATGTGTCCAAAAGTTACCGTGTCCCCCAGGGTCTTTTGAGACACATTTCTTTGTGTTTAGTCATTGAGAAAATAACTTCCCAGGTTATCAGTTTTGGATGATTGGGATGATTGCGTCTAGTTATTCAATTTCACAGGGAAAAAGAGTTTTCCTCATGTCAATTGCCATTGTTTTTTCTTTTTTTTTTGTGTTTTTTTTAGGTGAACATGTTTGTGGAAGGATTCCATGATGCTATTCTTCTTTATGCTCTAGCTTTACAGGAAGTCCTGAAATTTGGTTTCAGTAAGAAAGATGGGGAAAAAATTGTTCAGCAAACAAGAAACAGAACATATGAAGGTAAGAATTAATAAGGAATCCCAGCTTTCAGAATCAAGAAAATTCAAGTCTATTGTGTGCAGGGTAAGAGAGTAAGAACCCTCGCCTATTCCTCTCTTAAATGAAAGGAAAACATCATCCGTATACATATTTGAGGCTGGTTCACATATCTCACCAGTCTGACTTCTGTTTCTTTTTGCACCAGTCTTAAGGTCTTGCTCAGCACAAAAAACTCCTAACAATTTAACAACACTCACTAATGTTGTAGAGAAATGCCAATAATTTTCTCAGTCTCCTTTGTTTTTGAAAAGATTACAGCTGCGGTCTTTACTCATGCTCGTCTGTTAGCTCTGGGATTGCCTCATTTTTTCCATTTGACTTTTTTATCTTAAAAGCCTGGAAATGGGTAGAAGCAAACAGGTGCCAAGGTTTTTCGTTTCTGCTTGGGGCTTCTTTGAGTCCCAGAAAGATTTCCCCCAACCTTTCAGGAGCTGGGAGCTGTGTGTGTTATCTCAGAGAGAGCACTGTGCCTTTCTTTGCCTAATCCTGGTAGGCTGCAATTCCACAGTGCAAGTGGCAATTGTATGTCATGTAGCTGATGCAAAGTAGGGATCATAATAAAGAAACTGAGGATTATTGGATTAATCTGTCGTCTCTTAGAACATGCTCACCCATTTTTTATAATACTGCAGCCTTTTGGTGTAGCATTGGCAAGATTTCCTGTGCAAACACCTAGAAGAAGGAAACATTTCCTGTGGAATCATAGAATCCTTAGGGATTGGAAGGGACCTCGAAAGATCATCTAGTCCAATCCCCCTGACACAGCAGGATCACCTAGACCAAGTCACACAGGAACAAATCCAGGCAGGTCTTAAACGTGTCTCCAGTGAAGGAGACTCCACAACCACCCTGGGCAGCCCCTTCCAGTGCTCCATCATGCAAAATGTAGGAACCAGTTAATGATTTTTTGCTGCATTTATGTGATAAGTGCTTCAGGCTGTTTTGAAAGTCCTGCATTAGTAGTATATATGGTCGTATGATCATTCATCTTCAAACGCATCTCTTCCAGAACAGTCCTATTGTGTCTAAATGTTGGCTTCAGTGCTGCCATTCACATGAATGGCAAACATGAAAAGAAGCAAACTATTTATTTGAATGTGAAGAAAAATCTCAGTGGTCAGTTTCTTCACTCTAAGAATATAGAGGGCATAGCGGATGAAGGCAAGAAGGACAGAAGTTCCAAATATAATTTCTGTTCTCAAACTGTGGCCTAAACACAAGGAAAAAGGGTACCAGGGCATCTTAAGGCAACACAGGGATTACTTTAAATTGTGCTGGTCGCAACATCCCATAAGGAGCTCTGCACTAGCTGGAGATTGTGCTTGATGTCCCACTACCTGCCTTTGTATCCATGGCTTGCCAAAACATACTGTTTTAACAGAGGGAATTATGGTGTCTAAGGATTTGCCTCTTTGTCTGATTATCCTTTGTATGAGCAGATGCCTCAGCAGAGACAGTCTGTGTTCTGTCTACTTCTCTGCTCCAGGAAACCACCAGTTAGTGCCCACGTAGGTCTTTGTAGTACCATGTGCTCCATGCAGGTTACATGGAAGATTCTCACACCTTTCTTGAAAGCCAGCCAGGAGGATGTTCTTTTTACACACTTGTGGAAACCAGTTCGTTGTTGCTGGCTGACCTGTCACGACTATTCTGAAAAAGCTGTCCAGTTGAACTGTGAGGGTGCAGCTGAAAAGGTCAAAATGCTGTTTAAGTTATATGCCATCATCTCCCTGTGGCACTATTTTGTTGGCCAGAACTGACAAAGACAAAACTGATTTTAAAGGAGACCTTTAATTTGCAAGCCAGTCCGTATAGACAAGTCACATCCCTTTATTCTGCTTGTCAGCCTCTCTCGGTATTTGATGCTGCATCACAGATTACAGACCATCATATACTCACCAGACTCTACTGCAGGACTGGAGCTTTGTAATTGACTTAAACTTCTGCAAGCTTTGATGACGACAACTCTAGTTTCATTACTGACATATATTTAACCATTGGCATCTAAAAACCTATTTGCCCAGGCACCTTATTTTATAGCTTGCTGTGAAGAGATGACCAATCAAGATTTTAATGGAATGTGGGTGCTGTTTTCTGCAGTGTCCATGCAACTGCACAGTCATCATGTGCTTAGGAAAGGATGTGGCTGAGTGGATCAAAGAGTTTCTTACTGCTTGGGTTCTTAGAAATACGGTGGTATGGCTGTAGAGCGCATTTTGTGGTGAATATTTTCTGTTCTTTGACATTTGTCCGAAAAAGTAGCAGTGTTTATATATGTAGGTGTCTAATACAATTGAACAATGAGATAGTCTGGATAAAATTCTTCCACCTTTATCCAAACATGGTTCTTAATGAAGGTTGCTTCAAAATTTCATGAACATGTTTCATAAGGAAGAACACTGAAGGAAGTGTTGACTCTTTGTTTTGATTCAGGTGGAAAAGTTAAAAACTAATCTTTCCTATTAGAAATAAATTCCAGTAGGAATTATCAGTTTCAGCAAATTTAGTACCTACATCCAAAAATGAGTTTTGGCCACAAAAGGCCTTCTGCCAGATTCAGAATCCAAATTTCTGTGTAGGCAAGGATGTTGCAGCTCTTTGTAGTGGGCTCTTACCCATGCTTTCACAGCCGAATGGTTGTTATACCTATTATCTTTTCCTTCAGCAATCAAATTGGCAATTGTTTGATTACTGTACTTTTATAATTGCGCAAATAATTAAAAACAATCTTTTGAAAATTGCAGTAAATCTAAACATTCCTGACATCACTAAATGGCAACAGAGACAACATAAATGAAGGTGTGTTAATCTGCTGCATGTTTACTGTGATTAGGAATGTTGAGGGGAGTTTGTACTCTGGGTATGCATCTGACCTTTCTCTTCTGATTTGCAGTTACTGAGAACCAATTCTAGATACATAGTTGGTGTAATATCAAGTGTAATGGTAATAGGCAGTGAGGGATCACATTTGAGAATATTTGAGATGATAAGGCAGTGTCAGTAAAGTCTTACAATGTCTCCACCATAGTTAATTGGTACTGTTTGATGGGTTTTAAAGGGCCTGTTCGACTTAGACTACTGGAAATCGGAGCCAAGCTCTTTGTACAGGAGGGCATATATGGAAAGAAGAGGTTCAGACTGACTACAAGGAAGTATTTATTCACTGTGACAGTTGGAACAGGTTGTCCCAGAGAGGCTGTGCAATTTCCGTCCTTGTAGCTTTTGAAAACGAGATAAAACCCCGAGCATACTCCTAGCTGACCACCTAGCTGACCCTGCTTTTAGTGGGAATGGAAAGCTGAACTCAAGATCTCCTGAAGCCTCTTCAAGCTTGAATCATTCTGTGGTTCTATAATTCCCAGTTTTCCTGGAGTTTCCTAGAACTTTGAAGGAAGTTCACTTCCTTCAAAACTGTAAGCAGCACTATATTTTGCATTTAATCTTATGTAAATAAATGCAGGACATAATGCTTATATGGTGTACATGGTTCCCCCTTTTCCATGCTCCCTCCTGTATCCTGTCAGATGGAAACAACATTGGAGAGGCTGTTTGGGTCCATCAGCTCTTCCAGTCTGTGAGGTGTAGGGCTGTGCCCCTGTGTCCTCTGAAGCACATAGGTTGGTCTCTCCTTAGGGAAGCATGATTAGGTGTTGTAGAGTTAGGCCCACTGCAAATAATTAATGTTAAAAAATATCTGTGTTTCATTCTTGTGTGCTGGCTTTTGGATTACACTTTTCTCACGTATTGCCCAAACAGTGTCATACATTTGATATTTAACAAGGAGAAATGTTAAGAATTCAGGAATGCAGACACTGAGATGAAATTACAAGTTCTTTTGGAATGCCAACAAAAATGCTGAGAGACTGATGAGATTTCCTGTTATACTGGTGTGTAAAAACCTGTCCACTCTTTTATTGTTTTCCTTGGAAAGGCTCCGTATTTTAACTAATTAACTTTCTAATTCCTCACATGCCATTCTTTAGGGATTGCAGGGCAGGTGTCCATTGATGCCAATGGAGACAGATATGGGGATTTCTCTGTGATTGGAATGACAGACCCAGAGGCAGGCACACAGGAGGTAAGGCAATAAACATCACTGCAGTTGGCCACTAATGAATTAGCCAGTGTAAACTAACAGAAAATCATCTGTTTACTTGGTTGGCATCTGTTTTTTTAATATACACATTAAAATGGTTTTGCTTAGTCTTATAACCTTGGAGATCAAACCCTGTCTGTAAAATAATTGTCTTGAAGTAGGTATCTTAAAGCTTTTAAAACCTTTAATAAATTGTTTTCTTTAACTATACATCTTTTTTTTTTTCACACGGCATTGAAATCTCTTAAAAGGTAAAACCTCACAAGCTAGCTAAGCACTGATAAATTCTATATGTAAGAAATTACTGTTTAAAATCAGCAAGGACTTTTATTAATTGATGAGAAGAGAGATTAATCTCATAGCAACAGTGATGCAGAGGCTACCCTGATGCATAAACATAGTGAGTACAGGCATTTTAATCTTACTCTGTGGTCAGCTACAGGCAGGAGTGCAGACCTTGCCTCACCTTGTTTATCAAGTAGTAAGACCCAAGTGCCTTGCTTTCAGTATTTAAAAGACATTTTAATCAGACGATTCCATATACACAGTGTGGGTTATTCCACTGGACACAGCAGGAGTGGAAGCAGCCAGACTGTGAAAAACAGTGAGAGATAGCTCCAGCTGCACATGGTCAATAGCATGAGTGGGTTGAGTTTATTAATACATGCATTAGTCTAGCTTCAGGTGCAGGTGGCTTCCTCTATTTCATCAAGATACAGTGTAAAGCCGCAGTAAATCTGACATTTCTAAGCACGGATTTGAGTCCAGTAAAGTTCCAGTTTTCTTGTCAGTGCTGCAGCAGAGACAAACTTAAAAAGCATGAGGATATTCGGTGTGTTTTGGTGTGTAAAAGTGACTAAAAACTGCTGCAATAAATTGCAGACACTCTCAGTTGTGGGAGCAATCATTGTTAATTGAAGCTAGTGATACAAATTGATTGGGATAGCTTTTGTTTGAACACCTTGTTATCTCTTGTCTTTGGTTTTGTCCATTCACTTTTTTATCCATTGAATTTTTATCTTGTTTGTCAATTGAATCCCTTTCTCCTACCCTTCCTTGCATTGCTTGTTGTCTCACAGTTTAAACTTGTATTTCTTTGATGCTACATTTCTCTTTTTAACACACTATTCACTTTAATACCCCTCGGCTTGGAGTATGATGTATGCAGGTATGCATTAAGCTAACATTTTATATGTGATTGTTTTATTACTTGTGTCTGTTGTGTTCATTCCTACCTTCATGCATTACTGTACAATCATTGTCTCCTTGATGCCAGTTTCTTCTATGTCCATGGGAGAATGCTTAAACTGTACTGAGCCAGGTGATTGACCCAGTTTGGGCAGAGCTGTTTCGCCGCATCCATTCACCAAGTTCAAAGCCAGAAGAAAACACCAGATGACCTAGTTTGACCTCTGCCATATTACAGGCAGGAAGGTTCCTCACCATTGTATGGAACCATGTAGCTCACATGTGACAAAATTTCAAGCCATAGCAGGCATTATTTTTCATTTGGAGATACTGAAGAACAGAGAGGGAGCTGCCTCATCAGTTCCCTCCATGTTTGTTCCATTAACTACTCCTGCTCTTTAAAAATCTGTGTCCTACTTCTGGTCTGAATCTGTTTGGTTGCTGCTTTTGGCTGTTTGTTCCTTTTGAACCTTTCAACATGCTTTTGTATTTAGTAAACCATGACAGTAGAGGACTGTCTCACACCTGAACAAATAGCTTAATAAATCAATTTGTTAATGAACAGTCTGCTACCTGCAAATGGTCTCTAAGATTTTTTTCTTCTACTTTTTCTATTTTACTGAATTAGCCGTTACTTTTGCAAAAAATATTTTAAAAATATTTTTTCTAAGAATTTATCTCACAGTTGCAAAATTGGGAGAAATATTAGCATCTTTATTCAATGTGAAATTCACCTTTGTATGGTTAACCAGGACAAATGGTATCTTTAACATTTTCCCTTCAAAATTAAATTTAGCTTGAGAGATTTGCACAGGGTATTAGTGGCCTAAATTCTAAATTGAGTGTATTGAGATACAGGTTTTTTTATCCACTATAGAACAAATATGGGTTTTTCATGTACTTGTCATTGCTTCTGTCTACTTCAGTATCATAATTTGTGGCCTTTACTACTGTACTTTTTTGTTTTTAATGGTTTTCAGATGAATGACCTACTACTAGTAACAGCAGGCACAATTTAGTCTTGCAACTTTACAGCAGATCCAAAATGTTATCTCAAATGAAGCCTGGATTTACTGTTGAGGGCTTTCTTGATTAATTGGTCTGAGATAATATTCCATTAAATAAAATAAAAAACATGAAAGGCCATTTTTGTATGAATATCGACAAATGCAGAAATACAAATTGACAATGACTGGCTCTGTTGTTAATCTGTAGAAGATTCAAAGGTTTTAGAATAGGCTCAGATACCTCCAGGTCCTCATAAATTAGAGAAATCCAGACTGAAATATGTAGTCTGGAGCATCAGTACAAAAGGTACTTGAAATGATGGTTTCTCTTGGTCAGGTGACCATCCTGAGCGCGCAACTGAGGTTCGAGCATTAGAGAAATCCCTAGTGAGAGCAGAAATAATATTCAGAGGGTTAAAAAAACTTATGTGAACTGGGTTTGTAGGGTAGACAAGCCTGAGAGTAGACCAGATAAAAGCCTGTGAATATGCAGAGTGATGTTCCGGAAGAGATGGAGTCTCTTTATCCACTGGCAGTTTGGTAAGTCATAACAGAAAATTGTGGCATGAGGGATTTAGGTTACTTAGGGAAAACCAGGGGCAGCAAGGAGACAGGCAAGTTCCAGAATAATTACTTGCAGGAATTGTCAAACCTCCCTCTTTGGACGTATTTAAGAACAGGTTAGATAAACATCTGTCAGGAATGCATTTGTTCAGCTGATCCTGCCCTGGGGCAGAACATGCACTACACAACCTCCCACAGACTCCTACAGCCCCTTTTTCTGTGATTCAGCATCCTGCCACAGGAGTCCAAGGGGGTGATGCCACTCCCCTATTTGTTTTAAGTCCTAAAATGCATAGGAAAATCTTTTCATTCCATTNNNTTTTTTTTTTTTTTTTTTGCATAGGTGATCGGGGACTACTATGGAAAGCAGGGACGTTTTGAAATTCGATCGAATGTGAAATATCCTTGGAACCATGGCCGGCTGCAACTAGACGAAAGCAGAGTTTCAGAGCATGCAAACAATACACCATGTAAATCATGTAAGTGTAGTGACTTAATGCTTCTCCACAGGCTGTCAAGAGAGAGGAATCGATGTGGTGATGCAAAATAATGGGCCATATTAAATTACTTAGCTCTGTTGTCCAATGGAGATATCATGACTGCATCTTTCTTCTGACTGTTTGAGCAGTTAAAGTTTGGCAGCCATGGGGAGTATATGTTCTGAATCATTTCCCTAAACTTAAATATGACAGCAATCCTAATGCACAGTCAAGGGTCTTGGAGGCTTTAGGTCTTTCCAGGGGCTAAAAGGTAAAATATCTTTTAGCCAGAAAGAAGGATATAACTGAAACCTCAAACAGAATAATCATATTCATAAGTAAAAATCTTGGAAGGGAAGCAGGACAACTACATGGTGGAGCAGGTGATTTCTGTGTAACTTAAGTGGAAGAAGGTATTTCGTAATACGTGGAAGAAGGGACTGACCTCTAAGGAGGAATACAAGAACATTGTCAGAGGATGGTGAGATGAGAAAAGCTAAGACCTCCTTAGAATTACTGCTAAGAGCAGTCCTTACAAGTCCAAGTCTTTTGAGACCACAAAGGAAGACAGGAGGGTGGAAGGCTTTGTCTTAGTTGAAGAAGATTGAGTTAAAAAACAGCTAAACAAACTGGACATTCACAACTCCATGTGCCCTGATATGCATCCACAAGTGCTGAGGGAGCTGGCAGAAGTCATTGCTAGGCCATTCTCTATCATCTTTGACAAATCATGGAGAACTGTGGAGGCGCTAAAGGACTGAAGAAAAGCCAGTAGTTGAGAAGGTAACAACAGGGTAACAGGTTAACAAGTAGTAGCAGATGAATCAACCTCATCTCCATCCCTATAAAGGTGATGAAATAACCTGTTCTTAGAGCCATCTCAAAGAAGGAAAGGTTCTCAGCATGGATCCACCAGTCCTGCTTGACTAACCTGATAACCTTTTGTGAAAATGTAACTTGTTGGATAGATGAGGAGGAATGAGGGTGGTACATGTGGTATGCATTGACTTCATCAAAGCTTCTGACATCATCTTTCATGACGTCCTCAAGGCCAAGCTTAAGAAGCGTGGATTGGATGATTTGATACTGGGGTAGATTTGGACCTGATTAAAGGACAGAACCCAGTTGTGGTCAATAGGGCAGAATCAAGTTGGAGGCCAGTGTCTAGTGGCATTCCTCAAGGGTCAGTACTGGGTCCAGTCCTATTCAACATATCTGTCAGCAATCCAGATGAGGGAACAGAGTGTACCCTCAACAAGTCTGCTGCTAGTACAAAGCATGAGGAGTGCCTGACTCATGGGAAGGCTGTGCTGCCATCCAGTGTGGCTGGGATATCATGGAGAGTTTAGTGGAAAGAAGCTTTGAGATTCCACAAGGGCAAGTGCAGAGTGCTGCACCTGGGAAGCAACAAGCCCATGCATCAGTACAGCTTAGAGACTGACCTGCTTGGGAACTGCTCTGGGGAAAAGGACCTAGCAGTGCTGGTAGACCACAAGCTGACCATGAGCCGGCAATATGTCCTTGTGACCAAGGCAGCCTAATGGTGTCTTGGAGTGCATTAGAAACTGTGTGGCCAGTAAGCTGTAAGAAGTTCTCCTCTCCCTCTCCTCTGCCCTGGTGAGGCCACATCAGGAGAAGTTGTTCCCCAGTTTAAGAGAGGCAAAGAGTTACAGAAGAAAGTCCGGCACAGAGCCATCAAGATATTGAGGGCACTGGAGCATGAGAAGAAGCTGAGAAAGCTGGGTCTGTTTAGCCTGGAGAAGAGGAGACTGAAGGAGGATCTCATAGATGCTTACAAGTGTCTAAAGGGTGATTGTCAGGATGATGGGATCAGACTGTTCTCAGTGGTGCCCAGCAGAAGAACAAGGGGCAACGTGTCGAAACTAGAAAGAAGGAGATTCATTTTGAGCATAAGGAAAAGCTATTTTATGGTGACCGTAACGGAGCACCAGAACAGGCTGCCCAGAGAGGCTCTGGATTCTCATCTCTGGAGACATGCAAAACCAGCCCAAACATGTTCCTGTGAAATCTACTCTAGGAGAACCTGCTTTGCAGAGGGTTTGGACTAGATGTTCTCCAGAGGTCCCCTCCAACCCCTACCATTCTATGATTCTACTGGGAGACCACTGCTCATAGGAACAGTGTTTTTCAGTGAAGAATGGTTTTTCCGTGCTATGAGAAGGCACTCTGAAGGGGCCCAGCAAGCTGAGAAGTGAAGTCATTTGAATGGGCAATAACTGTGAATTCAGAAAGCTAAGACTGCTATCTGCAGAGAAGGTATACTCCTTTTTCAGCATACTGACTTTGCAGACTGAGTTGCAGTGAGCAGGACATTGCAAGAAGATCACAGAATCACAGAATAGCTTAGGCTGGAAGGGACCTTAAATATCATCTGGTTACAAACCCCCTTGCCATGGACACGGACAAGTCCCATAGTCCAGGTTGCTCAAAGCCAAATCCAGTGTGGCCTTGAATATACCTTGTGATGGAGCACAACCTCTCTGGGCAACCTGTTCAAGTGTCTCTCCATCCACATAGTGAAGAACTTTCTCCTAACCTAAGTCTACTCTCTCACAAGCCCATGTAAAAGGCCTTCCTCAACTTTCTTGTAGTCCCTCTTTAGACATGGGAAAGCCTCATTAAGGTCTCCCTGTAGCCTTCTTTTCTCCGAGCTCAGCAACCTCAACTCTCTCAGGCTGTCCTTGTGAAAAAGCTGTTCCAGCCTTCTGGTCATCTTTGTGATTGTCCACTGCACCCACGCCAGCAGCTCCACGTGCTTATTATGGGAGCTCCAGAGCTGGACACTTTACTTCAGCTGGGGGTCTCATGAAAGCACAGAGAGGGGCACGATCAACTTGCTTCACCTGTTGGCCACACTTCTTTTGATGCAGCCTTGGATGCAGTTGGTTTTCTGGGCTAAGGTCACATATTGATGGCTCATGTTGAACTTTTAATCAACCAACACCCCCAAGTCCTTCTTTTCAGGGCTAATCTCAAGCCATACTCTGCTGAGCTTATGTTTGTGCTTGGGATTGCCCTGACCCAGGTGCAGTACCTTGCGCTTGATCTTACGGAACTTCATGGGGTTGGCCTGGGCCCACTTCTCAAGCCTCCAACATGTTGACCACACCACAGAGCTTGGTGTCACCCACAAACTTTCTGAAGGTGCACCTGATTCCATTGCCCATATCATCAATAAAGATATTAAACAACACTGGTCTCCCTACCAATCCCTGCAGAACACCACTCATCACTGTTTTCTGTGTGGATAAATGTAGGAAGAAATTGGTGCCTCAGTGGTAAATGGCTTTTCACAGGAAACACATTTCTAGTCCTGCAGTGAAAAGATATTTGAAAAACCTGTGTGTACACACAGACTGTGAAGACTATTTCAAGGCCATACCCTCTATGTTCAGCATTGTGTAGCTATGTACCTTCTCCCTTACACAAAATCTGGTACTCACTGATCTCAGGGGCTTGTTTAACATCAAGGATTAAAAATAAACATTCAGAGACTGGAATGTAAAGAAGAAGTTCTGAGCTCTGAAAAGCTTTGTTTATTATCTGATGTTGGTCACTCGTTTTCTAGTTGTGTGCATTTTCCAGTATGTGAATGCAAATAGTTCTCAAGATGAACCCTGACTGTTTATTTTTCACCTTTTCAAGCAGGTGGTCTAGGAGAATCAGCCGTTACGGGAATCGTTGTTGGCGCCTTGCTTGGAGCAGGATTGCTAATGGCTTTTTACTTTTTCAGGTTTGTTAAATTCTTTGAAAGTTCTGTAAACTCTGTACTCTTCATCCAAACTTCTCAGCTCTTGGCAGCACATCCTTGATGGGAGACAGAGAGGTGCTGAGTGATTTGTGGTAGCATTCCCACCAAAGACTATGAACACTCTTTGACTGTCCTTTTGTGTATATCCAAATCATTTCATTGACCCCATGCCTCATCCTGTAACTGCTTACATCTCTGATTAATTTTACTCATGGAAGTAATTCCAGTGAGTTCCAGTCATTCACAGTTGCTTTAGTCAAGTGCCCTGGCATTGAAAGTGTTCTTTGTTTGGTAATCGTTGCCAGCCCAATTGTGCGTGCTGTGATCATGCAAGAAATTTATATCACTGTTTGGTTCCATGCTTATTTCTGGAGGTTTGAGTAGAATTGTATTAGAAGGTAGAAAGAGATTTCTGTTTTGTTTTAAGAAAGCATTTGGATTGCAAAGCTGTGAATTTAACTTAATAAGCTAAGATCACTGCAGGCTTTTATCACAGGTGTTTTATACCTATTTAGGTAAAATAATTCTTACACTGCTAGTGAGCAAATCTGGAGCCTTTAGAGCTGATCCTACACTGACATAATAAATTCATTATGTTCAGCCTCTTATGTATGCTATAATTTATCTGCCACACAAGAGAAAAGGCACATAAGAGAAAGAGTTAGCCTCTGTATATAAGCATCAAATAATTCTACCCAATAAAAAATCTGTTTCTTTAAAAAAATCAACAGAATGAATCAAGCAAAAGCAGCTTCAATTCACTAGGGTTTAAAAAAACCCCAAACTTTCAGGGTTTCAAAAGATCCCAAAACCAGGATTATTGATAGGCGTTTGCAGCTGAAATTCTGCAGCGTGAATTTATTCTTGCATGTATTTTGTGCTTATGTAATGTTTTTTGGGTTTGAGACAAGATAAATTAGCCCAGCCTAATTAGAGACTGTCCATAACAGAAAAGGAAAGTACAAGTCTGTCTTTATATTTTGTGGTGATACAGGTTCTTGCATCTTTTATACAGTCTTAATCTGAGATGATAATTTTTATGTGTGTTTTTTAGCATTGCTAGTGTTGGGAGGGAGTTGGTATGTGGGGACCAGAAATGAGGCAAAAGACATGTCCTGAGCTGGTATAAAACTACACAAAACATCATTGTAGGAATAGGACTTAAACCCTCGGTTTTTCTGACACAAAGATTAGGTTTGGAAATCCGTGTTCACAAAGATGACTGTAAAAGTAGATCTAACACACTTGAGCTCAACACCATTTACATTAAGGTCACATGGGAGACACAAACACTTTTTTTTGTGCAGTTCATACCATCCTTATGTAAGAGCTAAATCAGGTCAGGATGACTCCTGATGTCAGGAGTGCCTGTTTGCTGCCATTAACTGAAGGAAGCCAGGGTGCTCTGTCGAATGGATCTGCTTCTTGGAGATATCTGAAGACTCAGTGAGTGATTTTCAACCTGCAGATCTGATTGCACTCACTCAAAGCAGGAACAGGGAGAACCCTCTAATTCTGCTCTTAGATTAAACATGAAGAATAGCAGATAGGACGTATGGCTGAGATTTTTAGAAAATGTGAGTCTACTAGTTATGTGCCTGGAAGTAATTTGTACCTTCCTGCAACTTCTGTGCCTTTCAAACTCTGTGTGTACCTTCTGATTACATCTCGTGTGGATCTGTAATTACTGCATGTGAACGGGCAAACAGTTCTGAGTGTGTGTGCAAACTGCTAAAGGAACGGAGTTGCAGTTCTGTTATGGAGCTTTAGAATGATTTAAACTTAGACATTAGTTTATAAAATGTGGACCTGTTCATGTGCATGTTATGCTACTGTGCATGCTCTGACCCATGGAATGATCTGACTTTGAAATCCATAAATGAAGTAAAGAGCATAAGGCTCTGCAATTTATTTTGAAGCCTTCTGATACAGGCAGAGATGTCTGAAAGGGAAACTTGTCAGGACTTGTAAGTTCCCAATTTCTGTTGAGCCATGTTGTCCAAATTAAATCCTTTTTGAAAATCTTTCTTCTACTGCTACATATCCACCTCTGACTTCTTCCACATGTGGAAGTGGAGCAGAGGTTCCCTTGACCTACAAGCCTTTTTGTCGTGTGTCTGCACATGGTTGTGCAACAGGACTAAGGCCCTGAGTAGAAGCATCATTGCATAAAATATAAATGTGGTTCTCCTTATGGTTTTTCTGGAAGGCTTTGGTACTAGGAGGGAAACTGACAGGCAGTCAGAGGGCTTGTTTGATCCATAAAGTAACGTAACAGAATTGATCAAAAGGCCCTGGAGGAAAACGCACAGGAAAAACTGTCTGATGCATGAACAATTGTATTTATTTCTTATCTATCCTCTACATCCCTCTTCTTAATTCATCATACTGCCTCCTCTGACATTACAAACATAGTGGCTTTCCCAGAGAGAGATGGGAGGATTGGTTAGTATATGATTTCAGAGAGAAACACGACGGAGTAATGAATCAGATCTGTTGTCTGAACTCTGCAGAGAGTGCTCCCCACCCGGTGTACTGAGGAGAAACGTGGCTTTGATCAATATAAAGCAGCTACATGACACAGTTCACATGACACTCCACAAAAAACTTCCTAATCATTTAGATCAGAAATTTTCAAAGCAAACGTCTGTGTCTCGGTGCTTTGAGACTGCCACGTAGAAGCTAATAGGCATTTTTGAGCCTGGATAAAGTGTTTCAAGGCAAACTGCTTTAATCTTTGACCAGGGTTTCACAGTCTGACATGTTTCATTTTTCAACTGGCACCCAGCTGTCCCCTACAGACATTCTTTGTAAGGGAAGTCCTATTAGCCTCTAGCTGTGGAAGGATTTCTCACTCTGCTCCTCTCCTTTCATGCAGAAAGAAATACAGAATAACTATTGAGAGGCGAACTCGCCAAGAGGACTGTAACATGGGGAAACATCGGCAATTACGTGAAGACTCCATTAGATCTCATTTTTCTGCTGCATAAAGAAGAAAAAGAATCCCATTCTTTCTAGAGGAAAAAGAGAATTGGGGAAAAGAACACAACCAAAGACATAAGTGTATAAGGAAGAGGCTGTTGAAGAAATCACTTATAAGCAGTAATTTTGTCTTAATTTCTTTCAGAAGCTCAGGAATGATTTATTAATCACATTATGCCACATGGCCTTTCATCTAATGAAAACAGAAAATGATGCAGTTTCATGTTATAGAATATACTTAATGCATAAAACCAGTACTTCTGAAGGCATACATCAAGGGCAGCAGATCTGGGTTTAGTCCATGGAGAATGCCTCATTCTGATCTCTTTTTTTTTTTTTTAGCTCCTACCACCTCTTTCCATAATGGCATCTCATCCAAGGGTATCAGATGTGGTTTCACAGACACAGGTGCTGGTTGCTGTCAAAAGGAAAAAAGGGATTAATTTGGGGTATCATGCATCACTGATTCATTGCAACTGATTACAGGGGATACAACATGGGGGATATGAAATTTAGTTCTGGGAGGGAACTGGGACTTGGGTGTAGTTAACTCCACTGGGATGTAATTAACTTCACTGAGAAAGTCAGGCAGGTGGAAACACACACAAACCATTCTTTCCTTGTTTGTGTAGTATCACAACTGGAAGCACTGATTCTCCCTCATAGGTGTTGGGAGTTAGGATAAACTCCAGTGAAGCATGAAGAGTGTCACTGATGTGAAGTAGAGAGAAGACAATCAGGCCTCTGGGGAGGTCTGGCTAATTCCTTGGTCTTACATGTGTTTTTTTGTGCTCTTTTCTCTTGACTGCTGTGACTTTTCAGAGAAGAAAGTATAGTCCGTATAGAGCCCGCTCCTGTTCCCAGTGAAGTCAATGGCAAAATTCCATTAACTTCAATGAGCACAGGACTGCATCCAAAGCTGTAAATATGGAAGTATTTGTATAGCTGAAGCAATTCAAAAGGGGATCTTTTTTTGTGTAAAAATGACATTCCATGCTAACATTTTATTTTTGAGATTTTTTAATCTTGTATATTTCTATTAAAGTATCTATTTTTGCTTTGGTAGGATTAAAAATTAAGTGTGATAATGTTTTGAAGACATATTTTTTTATGACAGGAGTAACACGCATGGAAAGTCAACAGCTGTAAATACTTTTCAGAACTAGTATTTAGGGGAGGACAAGTGACTTCATGGACAGTAACAGCCCCATTTTCTTTTCCAGGCAGGCGCAAGATTCAGGTAGTTATTTAGACTATATAAATGCAGTTATTGGATTGTCTATGTGATCATGAAAATGATTAATGTTTAACACGTTAAATAGTCCTGTATTACTCAGTAAGACTAACTGTTCATGTGTGTACAATTAAACATGCCAAGGAACTATCTTCAGCAACTGGGGTGGTAAAACACTAGGGCTGACTTAGTCCTGCTGCCATCAGAACCCTCAAGACTCTTGCCATTGACTTTGCAAGGAACAAGACTGAATCTGTGGTGAATTAGCTACTGAAAAAGTTGTTTTATACTAGATAGAGAAGAGCTCTTTTCTCTCTAAACAACAAATGGAAATGAGTGATATGTATCATAAATGTGATAGAATACCCACAAAAATACTGTCTCTGGGAAAATGCTGCCACAACAACGGTTCTAGTGCATGAACATGTTTTGTTTCTCCTGTTCTGCTTTCATAAGCAAAACTTTCTAATCCGAGGAGTCATAGCCAGGCTTGAAAGCTAATCTCAAAAACTGGCTCTGAATTCTGTGTTCTACAATATCTCTAGGGTCTGAGAAGCCAGAGTGTCAATTCAGACAAACCATTTTGAGGTAGCTGAAAATGAGTGAAGTGTGAAAGCTGGCTCTGTCTTCTTCCTGCAGCCTTTTATCTGTTGAGAAATACCCCACTGTTTCCTTTAACTTTTCTTTAGTGATGTTTCCCTTGTCTCTTAGCATACACAAGGGCATATGCAGGCAGAGCGCTGGGCTTCCCCACTGTCAGCACAGCTCCAGTGCACTTTGTGGATGTTGACCAGATTGATTTGATGTCTTTAGGACTCACTCTAACCGCTACTGTTTATGCAGTAGATTTGCATAATCCCATTTCTCAGTCTGGGCCTTTATGGCTGCTACAACACTGCTTTAGCCAGAGTAACACAGCAGTGAATGTACAGTTTTCTGAAGTAGCCTTCGTATCACCTGGGCACCAGAAAAGAGTGCAGGCTAGAGCAATGCTCATATATCACTGTGAAGCTGTGAGGAAGCCGGACTTCCTGATCAGCTTCTGGAATTATTTTCAAATATTTAAGTCCAGCAACTGGGCTCGCTTAGGTTTTGGGTTTTTTTATAAAGCATTTTCAAGGGAGTTTTGCAAATAGGCCTTTCAGTATTTTTCATTTTATTTTATCAATTTGACAACTTTGTCACAGAAAAAGGGAAAGAAAATATGTAGAGGAAAGAAGATATGGTTTGAAGCGTAACTTTAAAATACTATGACATGCCTCACAATGTGAACTCAAACACTGATGTATCAGAGAACAATACAGTAGTATCATGCACAGTCAGGGCAGATGAGTAGATCTGAGCCAGGAGGCCTATGTGGGTCAATATATTGATAAGACGGCTTTTGTATTCCATCATTTTACTATAGTGAAAGGTATTTTTTGGAAAGCATAGCATAAGGCCACTTCCTAATGAAAAAGACAAAAATTGTGATCCCTAGTTCTATGTAGAGTTTTTAATCATGACCTTAAGAAGTCTTTTTTATGGGATCTATTGGAATGCTGATGGAGGTCTCGCCGCCTTGCAGCATCATCAAGAAAGGCAAATGTTTTTTGCACATTAGAACGTTTTAGATCACTGGGTTTCAGTCTTTCTGAATTGGTGTGCATCTGTGCGTGCATTTTTCCTGTGGAAGTGTGGCAATCATTTAAGACATTTCATATAAGTAGGTACCTACACAGCATAAATAAACTTGCTTTTCACTGCCTTTCACAGGCCCCTTGCTAATAGTTCCCAGGTCTTGTGTGGACCGTAGGTCAAAAACTACCTTGAGTTTAGATTATTCCACCCAGAGATTCTCTACCAGCTAATGTGCTTTTCCTTTCTGGTTCATCTGCATTTGCTCAATGCCACAATGTTTAGACTTCAGACTGTGCAAGGGAATGTTGAATCAAAATAATAAGAATTGATTCTCAAAAGGGTTTTCAAGACCTACAGTTTTGGCTTCAACAAATTGCCTGTATTACAAATGTGTTTATATTACAGAGTGGCACAAGGAGGGCCTTGACTCAGCTCAGCACTTTAGAACACACTTAAAATATGCTCAGCTTCAGGTTCTAAGTGCTTTGCTCTCTTGGGACCAAAAGTTATGGCTCAAACAAAAGGAATCTCACCATGTGCTTAAATCAGAGAAAGGATGGCCCCGTAGGCTATATGTTTACTTTAAATCCTACAGTTATGTCTGTTAATAGCGTCTTGATACTTTCTGTTTTTCAAGCTCTGCTAATTTAGCACTTTTTAAAAATTACCAAATATTGGCCAGGTTAATAGCTGATTCACCTCAGAATCCTCCTGTGGAATAAAATTAGCAGACGTACATCCTCTTAACATCAATAGGTAAACTTCCCTTGCAAGTTGGCAAAAACGAAGCAAAAAACTTTCAGTAGTACCTGTGAATTAACGTGATGAGACCCACAACTTTAGAGCCAGCTGCCTAGATGTTTTGTCCTGGGCCGTTGGTGTTTTTGATCGAGAGTGCACCTTGCATGGCTGTGGCCAGAATTCAGTTTATTAAAGGGTTGTATTCATTCGGTTCTGAAAAGAAATGCTGTTGATCTGTGCTCAATTTGCTTTTAAAAATGCTTTATAGCATTATTGAAAGTATTTTGTTATTTTTTAATGGAAGGCTGCTAATGCTTTCAAAGCCTTACTAGCTAATGCTTTGAAAACATTTGTGCTGCCCGAAACAAGAGTGTGCTCCTTGACAGCATGTTTTACTGGGAGTTTGATCTCTGATTCACTGTTTGGAATGGAGATGTGGTCACACTCTTGTTTTGGTGATAAAAAAAATCCTTTCATTGGCTCAGTGGAAGTAACTCGAGCTGTTACAAAGTGTCCTCAGGCTTTAAACTCTGCAGCTTGAAGCAGTTGTGAATGTCTCAGCTTTGCAGTAGAACAGGTTGCATCAGCCTTAGCTGCAGCACTGTTTTCAGCTCATGAATACCATAATGCTCCTGGAAAGTCAAGAATAGACATCAAAGGCAGGAAGCTAATAGTCTTGGTCATAAATTTATTTGGCAATTCATTTCACCTTTTCCAGAGCTGAGGACAGTTCCACGTCCTTCACTACCCTCCTCCGTACTTCAGAGCAGCCGTGTAGCTGTTTGGTTTGTTTAAATAAAGTAGCTGAAGTTATTTTTCCGTTTTTACCCAGGATAGAGTGAACACTCTTGAATTCCCTATTTTTTCATGCTTTTTTCTCTAGATTCAAAAGTATTTTAGCCATTTTCCTTTGTTTAGTCAGAAGCGCTCCCTTTTCTTTGAGAGGTGGCTTTTACATAACTTCAGCTTTTCAGTGCCATTGTGCTACTTAGCTGCCAGCACACCTTATGTTGCCCTGTGTCCACACCAGCCGTTACCAGTGATCCAGACCCAGAACTGTCTGATGTCGTTTGCCTTTTAGCCAAAGTTCAAAACTCGGATTGACCAAAACGTTTCTGAAGTTAAATTTGTCTTTCACACCTCCCATCCTTTCCTTTTAAAAACACCAAGGCTGGCACCATGAATTGTGATTATTGAAGTGGTCCCATTAAAACTACAATGATTACTGGGCACCGCTGAGCTCACATGAAGTGCACCAGTCCAAGCGTTGTCAGATGATGTTGGGTGATGTCAGGCAGTTTTTTGTCAGTTTTTTGGTTTTTTAACCCTATTTCTTGTTACCATCAAAGGATATTGAAGTTAGTGACCACCCTTCCGAAGCAGATCATATGGGAACAGAAGTATAAGTTTCTAATGGTACCCTTTCTGTTGGTCATCAACATGCCCTAGTAACTTGTCTCACAGCAGTGAGCAATCAAGAAAAAATTTTATCAAAATGCATGTTTTGTAGAAGGCAGTTTTAATCCTAATAAATACAAAACTTACTTTTTTGAATCTATTTCTAAGGATATACTGGAAGAAGTTTCATCTTTGGATTGTTTTGTGTGTCTGCTCTCCTTCCCCCCTTTCTTTCTTGCTGTTCAAAGCAGAACAGTATTTTTGTGTATGTGAAACCTTTCAAGTAGAAGAATGGAAGTGTTTGTACCCCACATATCACTGCTTAGAGGCAGAAATGTATTTTACCTTTTAACATCTGAGCTCTGAGATTGGTGGAAAATGATTGTTGAAATTAATACAAATAACTGTTTGTGAGAGAGCTCAGACCTGGCTGTCTACAGGGGTCAGCAAGCTGTGCAGTCAACTTTTGAGACTGTGTTTTCTGGAGAATGACAGGAAGCCTAAACTCTGCGGTTTGCCGCAGCAAAGCCTTATGTCTGGCATAAATGCAGCTCTCCCTTTGTCTCAGCCATAGAAGAACAAAGGACAGAGGTTAATGTTGGTGATTTTTTGAGGTTACTACTGGTTTTGATCCAGAAAGCAATGCTGCCACAGCTTTGAGTCCTTCTTGGGCTACAGTTCAGTTACATCCAGTGTGTCATTATGTTACTGCTTGTTCAGGGATTTACCTTTCAGAGTGACTTTTAATTGACATACAACAGATCTGCAGCACACAAAACTAGCTTTTGAAAGGAGAGGCTTAGAGTTCATTGAAAATCTCTTGCTAACCACTAAGTGAATATTCTACTTCAAAGGCAAAATATTCTAAATAACCTGACACTGTTAATGTTTGTCTGCTAAACCATAGAGTTTCAGAATTCTCATTTGGATCCTTTGAGTATTATGTCTTTGAAAGGTGAAAAATCCACTCTGTGTGGACTGTTGCTTGGTGTTTCTGTCATGTGAATGTTTCTAGAGGGCACTTCAGCAAGCAAGTTAAAAAACAGACCAAAAAGGGTATTTAAAAAAAAAAAGTGTTTTAATGTTGTTTTGTCATCTCAACTGATATGCACACGGAACACACAGTTCTCCCCACCCCCAAACTGTGGACAGAGGTGTTGCTGATCAGCAGATGTACTGAGCATAGCTATGTTGGTTCATATTCAGTGACGATCTGGACTTCTCTTTCTCTATGAACTACGTATGTAGTGTGATGGAGGAGCAAGACACCGCTGAAAAGCCAGTATTAATTAGTTTACCCTGGTGCCATATGAGGTGATAAACATTGCTCCCGTATTTAGTGTCTCCCTGATGTAGCCTTTAGCCAATGTTGTGAAGACGTGCTATATAGTGTGTAAGGGATGAAGACAGAGCATGTTGAGTTAGGGAGAGAGAAGAAGGAAAATGCTCAGGGACTGATTATACTCCCATGACAATTTTCACTATATGGAGGGTGGAATCAAGCTCTTTCTGCACAGTACACTGTCTGTTGTTGAATATCTACATTCTTACAGAATCAGCAGTAAGTTACAGAATCACAGAACATCAGGGATTGGAAGGGACCTTGAAAGATCATCTAGTCCAATCTGCCCGCCACAGCAGGATCACCTAGTCCAAGTCGCACAGGAACACATCCAGGTGGGACTTAAACGTCTCCAGTGACGGAGACTACCCTGAGCATAGGTCCTGCTCGAGGTGTACCCTTCCACTTAGGTTTTGGGTTTACCTAGTAACAGCGTCCTCTTCACTGTGCATGTCTGAAAGTGCTAAGAGGACAGTGTGGCAGGATGAAGGCAATGGGTAGAATTTGCTGTGTTTCCTGTGCATAGGGTGTAATTATCTCAAAACTAAGAGAACTCAGGATACACATTTTGAACGTTAACTTTGTCCCCTTTTTATTGGCAAAACTGTTCATTATTAGTGTAAAAATACTGGACAACAGAGACACCTAGTACCAGTCTAGTGGAAAACAAATAGAAAGCTGCACAGTATGTTGTACTGATGTAAGTAGAACTGTCTGCATATAATGTGATTTTATTTATTGTTTTTGTGTAGAGGAGAGTGCGTATTCAGGACTGTGGATATAACCTTTGTTTATTTGTGTAATGTATTTTATTTCTTTTACAACATGGTCATTCAAAATATCTACATTCATTGGTGTCTTTTTACTTTTCGTTCTGTTGATTTCCTCTCGCACATTTTAAAAATGCAAGAATATCACATAACCGAAATTGTAGCAAAACATTTCCATTAAAGATATAGAGGTATCTTAATCATCTGTTTCTATGGTGTGTTTTGGTCCCTGTTTGCTTTATTTTTGGGTTTTTTCCATACAAAAGGTACTATCAGATGGTACAGAGTTAATAACAAGAGGATTACTTTGGGTTTAAGACACCCTTAATTTTCATGATTATTAGCAACTGATCAGGAATCAATCCAACTTTTCTTTGGTGCCATGGCTTAGGCCCAAATGTCAGCTAAGTGCCATGTGGCTACTCACACTCTCCTCCTACTTTCCCATGTGGGATGTGGAGGGAAACTGGAAGTAAAAGGTAAAACCTCATGGTCAAAGGACAGTTTAATGGGACGAAACAAGGAGATAAGAAATAGTAATGACAACACTAACGCTAATATGAGGTGAGGCATGCATAATGCAAGTGCTCACCTTCTGAAACCTAAGCACAGGCTGCTCCTGATCCATGATCCCCTCACTCCTGGCCTGCTTCCCTAGTTAAACTGAGCATAAGATCATANATATTTATAGACATTAATGAGGTCACCCCTCAGTCTCCTCCAAATCACTGTTCCCGTCTTTGATGCTTTTTTGCAGATATATGCACAGATATCATTCCCTTAGTCAATGGACCATCCATATGACATGTCACAGAATCATAGAACACTTTGGTTTGGAAAGGACTTTCAAAGATCGTCTACTCCAACTCTGCACCTGCAGTGAGCAGAAACATACCCAGCTATATCAGGTTGCCTAGAGACCAATCCATTATGGATATTCCTGTGTGACTTGGTCTGGGTGGTCCTACTCTGGCAGGGAGATTGGACTAGATGATCTTTCAAGGTCCCTTCCAATTCCTAATGTTCTGTGATTNAGGCATGCATAATGCAAGTGCTCACCTTCTGAAACCTAAGCACAGGCTGCTCCTGATCCATGATCCCCTCACTCCTGGCCTGCTTCCCTAGTTAAACTGAGCATAAGATCATATGGCTGTCCAGGCTGTCATCTCTCAAATCTTTTTTCTGACAATTCATACCACCCCTGCTGAACCCAGGAGAATATCCACCCCTTATTCTATAGCAGCTATATCATGTGCAGATACTACCCTTCCCAGTCAATCACAGAATCATAGAATCATAGAATCGTTACAGATTGGAAGGGACCTCGAAAGATCATCTAGTCCAATACGCCTGCAACAGCAGGATCACNGAACACTTTGGTTTGGAAAGGACTTTCAAAGATCGTCTACTCCAACTCTGCACCTGCAGTGAGCAGAAACATACCCAGCTATATCAGGTTGCCTAGAGACCAATCCATTATGGATATTCCTGTGTGACTTGGTCTGGGTGGTCCTACTCTGGCAGGGAGATTGGACTAGATGATCTTTCAAGGTCCCTTCCAATTCCTAATGTTCTGTGATTCTGAGATTCTGTGATTCTGTGATTGATTATGTGACTTTGGGGATCCATCTGCTGTAACTGTCTTTAAAGGCAGGAGAGATAGCATGTGGTGTGGCATTGTTTCATGTTGTATATACAGATGACAGGTGATGTATATGATGAGCCCTACACTCATGGTCTGCCGGTTGAAGACCACCTTCTTGAGGAAGCTGCTAGTTCCCAGTTGCCAAATGCAGGAATGCCGTTCAAATTCCATCACTGCTGCATTTTGCTTGGTTTCATCAAAGTCCATACTGGTCTGGGCAATTCTTGTATTAATACTGCCTGTATGGCTATTAGCACTTGTAGTAGTGATGAAACACAATGGATGTCACACAATTTTATTCACTAGCTCTTCTTTAGGTACACATCAAACTTCCCCATTCGCCTGCATGTCCCATTCAGGTCCCTCAGCAAAAGCAATCCTGTGAATGGGTTTGCCTTTGCCTGAGGCAGGACTGATCCCAACTGTCTTTCCTAATATATTCTTTATGTGCCCTCTGGAGACTTTATCCTCTTTTACAGCACATGGGATTTTTCACTGGTGAGGGCCAGCTCGTATGGTAGGTCCTTTAGTGTAAGTATTCAGATGGCCTTTGCTTTATATGTACCCCAGTGTTTGAAGGTCCCACCCCCATTGCACTCACTGTCATTTTCAATAGTCCACTGTAGTGTTCAATTTTTCTGGAGGATAGTGCATGACAGGGGATGTGACAGACCCACTCGTGGGCCCTGACACCTATGATTTGGAAATGGGTCTTGTTGTCTGACTTAATTCTCTCTGGAGTGCAATGTCACCACAAGATCTACTTTTCAAGGCTCAGGATGGTGTCAAACTGTACTTTGGTGGGTTTATAGCTCTAGCTCTCCAGAGACTTGCCACAATGTGTAAATCCACAAGGCTGGTTTTACACCCTAGTTTATTCATTTATGAGAACAGTGTTATTATAAGATTTTATAAAGGCATGTTCAAATCATTGATTTCCTTTGTCACTCTTGCAGCAGCAGTGATTTGAAGCCTTCAGAAAATGTACCAGGTTATCTCCCTGGACCAGACAACTTGCTCTCTGTATTTCAGGGTGAATTTGTGAAGTTTTGGTTTTGTTATTCAAGCAGCAGAAAAATAGACAGAAGAGGTAGTATTTTAGCATTTGTTCCTGTTTTTTAACTGATTTCTCTCTAAAGATGCTGCCTGCCCTCTAGGTCAAACGCCTTTATCAGCTGCACAGCTGGACAAAGTTCTTCCAGCTGGAAAGAGCAAACAAAAGTGACCAAAATAATTGCAGAATTAAACGTTTTAAGCACTAGAGTTCAGATTGCCTAAAACACTTAGGACTTTTTTATTTGATCTTTGCTAGAAAAACAACCTGTCTTCATTTAATTGTTGTCTGAATGACAGAAACATTTATATTGAAAAAGACATGCAAGATCATTGAATCCAGACATTAACTTAACTGTACCGATCCCACTGCTAATCCGTGTCCATGTCTGGATGACCTTTAAACACAAACTCTGCAAGCTTAGTAACCATGCACTTGATCCTCTCATCCAAATCAGTGATAAATATTAAAAAAGAATATTAAACAGACATTAAACAGAAGTGGCTGAAGTAATGAGGCAGACTACATGGGTTTGCCTCTGTGCCGCCAGTTGCTCTGCTTTCATTGCTGTAGCCACCCCTATGCTGCATCCAGGTATTGAGGTTGCGAACAGAAACTTCTCATTCACCAGTGTTGAAAAACAACTGGAGAGTTTTTACCTCTGCAAACTGTCAATTCATGTTCTTCAGCATTTTATGTGACTTGGCATATCAAACTCCATGCAGCAGCCTTCCATTTTTGGTGCCTTCCCACAATGTGTCATGACCTACCCGTGAAATGCGTCTCATTTTTAGGCATTTTGTTATACGGTGTGTCCTCTTCAATGCTGTCACCTCCTCCTCTGGAGATACTCTGAAATCTCTGCTTCTAGACAGTCTATTATCAGTTCCAGAATTCCTGGGCAACTGTGATTTTCTATTCGAGCTCTCTTTGTGTGGTCAGAGTAACCTACTTACTCCATGTGGCATCAGCTGTGTGATGAGAACAGGAGACCCTCCCTTTGAACATTCAGCCCAGCAGCCAGGGTGCTGAGAGGACCTGTGTTTCAGTGCTGACACCTTCCAAGGCAACTTCTTTTTGTTTAGACTCACTTCAACTTTCAGTATAGTGAGATGTTGCAATTCCCCTGTCACCTCAGAGATACAGATAGTTTCACTCCCTTTATGGCTTGACAGCACCAAAGTGCATTGTGCCCTGGTGTCCAGCAGAGCCTTACATTCCTGTGGGTCTCACGTGCCAGGCCATGGAATTCACACAGCCCAATAAACTCAGGTGTCCTTCACCTACCTTGCTGGAGGCAGTACTCCTTTAATCATGGTCACGGTATTCCTTAGTTTAGTAGTTTGGGTCAGTTTTCTTGTTAAAATTAGCTCAGTCCAGCTGAACCCAGAACACTTTGGAAGAAAATT
Organism: Rhinopomastus cyanomelas; assembly: GCA_013400115.1. Lineage (NCBI taxonomy): Eukaryota > Metazoa > Chordata > Aves > Bucerotiformes > Rhinopomastidae > Rhinopomastus > Rhinopomastus cyanomelas. Next base: position 1,003 of record VXBP01003213.1, on the reverse strand, counting down.
CTCCCTGCTAAGTTAAGGTCTTGGCAAGATTTTAATCAATACATGCAAACTGTAGATTTTTTAATTTATTCTGAGTCCTCCAATTACTGCAATTAAATAGGAATCAAATTATTTAAATACATTGTAATCTTAAACAGGAAACGTTCAGTTTTGTGCCCTGAAGAGAGGAAAAACTTACACGTTTTACTAAGGTACAAGTTCATTTCTTTACAGCAATCTTATCAAATTGGGGGAAATTAATTCCATTTCTTTCCTGTGCAATTAAATACAGTCTTCAAATTATCCTGTTTTGTCTAGACTTCTGCTTTCTGTATACATGTGTCTGCTACAGCAACGTTGCCAAATTTAAGATTTGGGCTTGAGAGTATGCCAAGCCTTCATAATCTGAAATAACTTGGACTTGAGTGTGAGGACGAAGTATCTGATCACACTTGTATCCAAACTACAAGTACCAAGAATTCACTGGAGAATTGATAGAGAGATGGAAACATCCACTGGGTTAACTATGTGACTAGAATCTTTCTGCAGTCCAAGAAAGAAAAAAAAAACCGGAGTAAAAATACAGGCTTGGAGAGGCCCATTCACTCACGGGAGTGTTGAACTGTTTTCCTAGCTGCAATGCCTTTCCCTGGTAAATCTCAAAATATGTCACTAAGTTTAACTGACTCACTACAGCCAACAAGGAAATTAATATTACTAGTTTGTACATCTGGTTGTACAAAGAGATTAACTTACTGCAACTGTAGAAAACATTCCAAAAATACATTGAATTACATTGATTCTTCTTCTCAAAGATACTCTTTATGAATGTTGCAATTATATAAATTACTGTTCCTCCTGCTTTTCCTCTATGGTTATTGTCTGATGTCTTCATGCCATTTCAAACACGATAATTGGAAGTACATTGTGATTTTCCAATACTCCTGTATAAAATAATATAGAAAATCATAGAATCATGGAATCATTATGGATTAGAAAGGACCTCGAAAGATCATCCAGTCCA
>VXBP01003212.1:0-22863 GCA_013400115.1 Rhinopomastus cyanomelas | reverse complement strand
CCTTCCAGTCCCTAATGATTCTATGATTCTATATATGTAGATCTGTATAATACATCTACGATATAGAATGCCTGACATTCTGTACATTATATTAATTCAGCTTCATGCAGAAACCTTTAAAAGGAAGTCCAGGGAGGTATAGTTTTTCATCTGGTTAAATGAACTTGGTTGGGGTAGGTTTGTAGGTTTGTGCACTTCTCAGTGCCTGGCTGGCTGGAATCCTGAGCTGGTACTTCCACACAGTGCTAACTGGTCACTGTGTGTGCCGGCTGATGCAGCTGCACACCTGTGCACTGTGACTCAATTCTAAACATGTGGTGTGACTGCTGTAGTTCTGATTATTAACATGGCATATTTCAGTTTTACACCTGATCAGTCAGAAATACCAGCATTTCTTTCGCAAGCACATTTCAGGCTAAATAATTTCATGCATAGTTTCTAAAATCCTGCGCATCTTTTTTTGCACATAAACCAAGATATTGTTCATCTTTTGTGCTAGGAGACTATTTATACACATCATCAATAGTCCAACAGTGCCACGTTTTGTAGACACACAAAATGCCATGATACATTCTGGCTGCACTTAGGTCTTCTAAAGGGCAAACAGGGCATTCATGACAAAAGCATAACAGGTCTGCTGATGTTAAGACAAGATTAGAACTTCTCTGCCAGGACATCCATTCTTCAAGGAAAAACTAGTCTGGATAACTGTCCCTGAACCCTCAGCAGTGTTATGAGGTGGAGGTAATGCTGGTGAACTGTCCTGTGCCACACAGTCCTGGGGGGAAAGCTGGACAGGGTGTAAGCACTTTGACACAGGAGCTGTCTTTATTGCCTGCAGAGGATCCCAACAGGGGTAAGGACATCTGCTTCTATGAGTGAGGTTTCAAAGGACCAGTAATAGCAAAAGAAACTGCTGGTCCTTTCTAGGACTCGGGAAGTCCCAGCACTAAGAAAAGTGTTTCTCTGGCTTCTGGATTAGAAAAATGCCATCAGTTGTTGTTAGACTAGTGTCTCCCCCTTCTTTTTCAGGCCTAGGGGTCTATACCTTAGTGTTTCCCTAGTACACAGTCAGCTGGTGTTGAAAGCCAGAGTGGAAAGCAGTTAGCCCCACACAGCGTGATGCAAGATTGCTAGCAGCTCTACAAACAGTTCTTCCTGAAAGGCTCTAAATGCGCAGATCCCAAAATGATAATGATGTCTGTCAGTCAGAGGTGACAACAGTGGAGGAGTCCACAGCTTGGCTGGTGTTTACATGACAGCTACTGGTGGACACTCCACTGTTAGAGGGTATTTCCCATGTACAGAACAAACGTGCTCTCCATCTGAGAGTAAGAGCTGTCTGTGGAGAACACACATCCCTGGTCTTAAACTGTGAGCTGTTGTTTTCAAAGAGTTTGGAGCCAAGCCACAGAAGTGGAATTCCTTGAAAACTACATGCCCAGGTCAGTTATTTGTGTCTTGGCTCTGTCTCACACCTTAATCCCTGGCATTTGATTACAGAGGTAAGGTTTGCATCCATGCTTAATCTGTCATGGGGAATATCCATAACTTTATTGAACAGGGCCCTTGGTAGGCTGGTGTCACTTTGGAGTTGGCCCTGCTGTGGGCCAGGCAGACGTCCATTACAATCTGCAAGTGTTACTGTTATACATGTAAAGTCCAGCTTGAAAATATTCTGAAGTCAGCATTTCTTCTTACTCTTCCAGATACCTTCAGTTTTTTCAAACAGCAGCAGGACTGGAGGGAGAGATGGGAGCAAGATCATTTGGCTGTCAGGAAAGTTTCTCGCCGCTCTGTCAGCAGGGAACGGTGGGTAGAGACACTTGTGGTTGCAGACAGTAAGATGGTTGAATATCATGGAAGTGACCATGTGGAGTCATACATCCTCACAATAATGAACATGGTATGTGTGATACTTCTTTGTTTCTTAGATAGCTGAATTAATTTTTCTTAGACACTGAATAACCAGTAACTTATGTTACTGATGACCAGAAACAAATCTGTAGTACTGTTCACAGAGGAAAACAGAGTATCTTTAATACATGTATTAATTGAAACTCTATGTTAAAGCATTTTTAGCTTATATTTTCCATGGGTGTAACTTTGCTCTGAATTTTAAGTGAGAGAGAGATCTCGTAGAGAAAAATGGTAGCATTAATTTTCTTTCTACTGCAGTTCCCTGTCTCCCCTGGAATCTGTGCCTTATTGGTGATTTCAGGTTTGTAGCTACAGCAACAGGAGAAATTATAATTATAAGCATGTGGATTCTTTCCCGTGTCTGTGGATGAGAAAGGCACACAAGAACCCAGAGGAAATCATATAACTTAGCAAAGGCTGAAACATCAGTGTGTTGCTGTTTTGGTCACAAATCCAAACAGCACTATATATGCTGTTGTGAGGAAAGTGAATTCTTACCCCTTTAAAACCATCGCAACTGTTTTCCCAGTGTTCTGCACATAATGCAAAGTCCACATTTAAAAAAAAAATAAATTTAACTTTCAGTGTTTTCCTGTGTAGCAAGTTTGAAAGTGTAAGTTGACCTGGGAAAAGCAATAGTGTGTCATGAGACTGCCTACGGGTATGTCTTTTGTTATTATTTGTATCACAGTGGATATTGACTATGAAGAGTCTATTGAGGATGTCTTCCATGTCATTATCGTGGAATGCGTGTAATATATGTGAAGTTAATCACAGCGCAGTTCTAGCCATGGTAACCAACCTGTCCCTTATGCTTATACGGTATGTTCTTGACTGTGCCCGGAGCAGTGTGGCCAGCTACTGAGGGAATGAGCTTGATTAAAGAGACACAAAGCTGATTTGAGCACGTAAGATTTTTTCCATGAAAGGAAAATATGTGGAATAAATTCTCATCATGATCAGATTCAGGAACAAACAAGTCTTGACATTTCCTGTGTGCTGTGTTCCTGACATATTAAGGCTAGTCAGAATGATTCAATTTTCAGTCTAATACCTTGAAAAAGACCCATTTGAAATTTGTAAACACAATTTCAGTTTTATTTTGGTAATTTCTCCCTTAATTGTCTTCCCCAGAACAATTTTGACCCAAATGTAATCCATTCTGTCCATCCATATTTCTTGAGATGTACTGCATGGATAGGTTATGACTATCCTCTATTCCTGTTCCCTTTCCTCTTGCCTAATTCAACATTGCAATAATGTTTATGACATACTATTTGGGTCACATTTTTGCTGAGTTCAGTTCTTGCTTTTTTAATGTTAATTTTTCTTACAGGATTAATAACCTTTGCTTTTGTTCCAATCATCCTCTTCCGCACTGTGAAGCACCAGAGTATTCTTAATGAACTGATTTTTCCTTTCTTAGTCTTTACTAGTTTTTGCTTTGGTGTGGCAGAAGCTGATTCCTATGGAATCAAAACAGAACAGTTTGATGTGCTGCGGTTTTGCACACTGAGTGAGCCCAGTTTTATGTGACCAGATGTTGTGGTTTTTTCTTCTAGTGTTTTCCAAGAACACTGAGTCTGTTGAAAGAGAAATGGACATAAAATAATCTTTTTCTCTTTATATGTAACTTGCCAAATCCTGTATCATCGCTTGTTTGCAGAGCTGTCCTTTGCAGAAATTCTAACTTTTGTTGTATTTCAGTAAAGTTTCAGTGAAGTGCACTGTGGACTTAAAAAAACAACAAAAAAAATCCTTGTCTCCTGCCCTGAGATGAACAGTGTGCTTGAAATAAATAGTGTATTTTCTCTAGTGTCAGTTTCTGCTATAGAGGAATCAGTTAATTTCATACTTTCTGGCTCTGGCATAGGTCACAGGGTTGTTCCACGATCCAAGCATTGGCAATGCAATTCACATTGTGCTGGTCCGGCTCATCCTCTTTGAGGAGGAGGAGGTAAGTTTTTTGTTTTCCTCAAAATAAAAAAACTTAGAGTTCAATGCATTGAATGATAATTATGGAGAGGAGGTTTTATTTACTTAAAATAATGTGTGTGTGTTTAGAATGATGATGCATGAAATCAGCAAGGAAAATATAGTCAAAGTAGAATTGTGAAAATGGAAATCTTCCAAATGTCCAAAGCACATGACATGCCAGAGAAGACTAGATGAGAAACAGAAGTGAATGTGTGCATCATCACTGTTATCTAGCATTACCTGAAATGTATTATAAAGTGCAATGCTAGAGGGTTTGCAGATCTCTGAAGAACTAAATCTGTTACTGTGCAGCAGAGCCACACATTTTTATTTTCAGATCTCTCCTGAAACAAAATAAATGAGGACTACTTCTAAGTAGTCATGCTGATTTCTGTAAATTGGCTATATATTGCTAGTTTCCAGTGTCATTCACAAATATGTTGCTACATGCTTAAATAGATGCTGGCTGTCATAATTGTATGGTTGTATCTAAAATGCTCTGCGTGACACAGCCTGCAGAAACCCGTTAAGGGGATTTTTCTCAGTGGCTTGCGATTTATGACTGTAAGCCAGATGGTCCCAGTACTATAGAAGGCAGCGAACCAAGCCATGGGGCCAGGCTATTCATTCTGAAATAATTATTAGGATAAACCAGGGGTCCTCAAACCCTGGCCCGTGGGCCTGATACAGCCCCCCAAGGTCTCCAGTGCGGCCAGCCGGTATTTACAGAACCACACTCCCCCCGCCTCTGCCAGGGGTTGGAGGGGAGGTGACTTCCCTGCCGACTGTGCGGCCAGGCTGAGGAGGGGGGCGGGTCCCCGGTCTCGCCCTCCCTCCAGCTCCCAGGCAGGGCAAGCCAGGCAGCACAAACCAGCCAGCACCAGTGGGAGGCGCACATTGAAATATTATTTGGTTTTGTTGGTTACAATTGTTCTTCATTTTAAATATTGCATTCTTTTCCCTGTTTTTTGTGCACTACTACAAATAAAATATGTGCAGTGTGCATAGGAGTTCATTCATTTTTTTTCCAAACTACAGCCTGGTCCCCGACAGTGTCTGAGGGACAGTGAACCGGCCTCCTGTTTAAAAAATGTGAGGACCCCTGGGATAGATTCTACCTTTATAGTCCTCAGTGTAAGAATATGCAGGAGAAACCTTGTAGTTCACAATTAGGACCTGAAGTTGATGGTAACCACCAATAAAGTTACTTGCTAAATTTCATTGCAGTTCTCATAATAAACCTGGATTCCTGTTCAGCTGACTATGGCAATCACAGAATCACTCTGATTAGAAAAGATCCCTGGGATCATCGAGTCCAACCATCTACCCTACCTTAAAAGTTCACCCCTAAACCAGATCCCTCAACACCTCATACAAAGGATCCGTAAACACATCCAGAGATGGTGACTCAGCCACCTCCCTGGGAAGCCCATTTCAGTGCTTTACCACTCTTTCTGGGAAAAAATTCTTCCTAATATCAAGTCTAAACCTACTCTGTTGTAACTTGAACCCATTCCCTCTTATTCTGTCACTAATTGCTTGTGAGAAGAGGCCAGCATCTCCACAATGTCCTTTCAGGTAGTTGTAGAGAGTGATGAGGTGTCCTCTCAGCCTCCTCTTCTTCAAACTNTCCTTTCAGGTAGTTGTAGAGAGTGATGAGGTGTCCTCTCAGCCTCCTCTTCTTCAAACTGAAGAACCCCAGCTCTTTCAGTCTTTCCTCATAAGGTTTATTCTCTAGGCCCTTCACCAGCTTAGTTCACAGAATCACAGAACGTTAGGGACTGGAAGGGACCTCGAAAGATCATCCAGTCCAGTCCCCCTGCCACAGCAGGATGCCCCAGATCAAGCTGCACAGGAACATGTGCAGGCAGGCGCCAAACCTCTCCAGAAAAGGAGACTCCACAAACCCCCTGGGCAGCCGCTTCCAGTGCTCCGTCACCCTCACTGGGAAGAAGTTATAGAATCATAGATTCACTCAAGGTTGGAAGGGACCACAGGATCATCCAGAGCCTCAACCAGCCCAGCCTTAAACACTTCCAGGGATGGGGCCACAACCACCTCCCTGGGCAACCCATTCTAGGCTCTCACCACTCCCACGGTGAAGAACTTCCTCCTCACGTCCAGTCTAAATCTATCAGTTGCCTTTCTCTGCACCTGCTCCAGCACCTCCACATCTCTCTTGTATTGAGGTGCCCAAAACTAGACACAATACTCAAGATGTGACCTCACCAATGCCAAATATAGGGAGACAATAACCTCCCTACTCCTGCTGGCCACACTATTTCTAATACAAGCCAGAATGCCACTGGTCTTCTTGGCCACCTGGGCACACTGCTGGGCCATATTCATCTTCCTGTCACTTAGAACCCCCAGGCCCCTCTCTGCCAGATGGCTCTGCAGCCACACCTCCCTAAGCCTGTAGCATTGAAGGTGGTTGTTGTGGCCCAAGTGCAGGACCTGGCGCTTGTCCTTATTGAAGCTCCTACCATTAACATTGGCCCACTGCTCCAATCTATCCAAGTGTCTCTGAAGAGCCTCCCTGCCCTCTGGCAGATGAACACTGCTACCTAACTTGGAATCATCTGCAGAATTACTAATGACACACTCTAAGTCTTTATCAAGATCATCAGTAAAGATGTTGAGCAGAGATGGTCTCAACACCAAGCCCTGAGGCACACCACTTGTGACAGGCTGCCAGCTGGATTTGTTGAAATGTTGAAAGCCGTAGTGTTGGCTATCTTTCAAAATTGTAAGTTGCCCAGAAATTACTATTTGGCAACAGTGTTATTTAGATGCTTCATAAAAAGCATTACTGAAACTGTGTTGAATATAGTTAATGAGAATAGTTTTGAATGAATGTAATTTGCATACTTCATATTCAGCAGAAATTTCAGTTAACTTGGAAGCATGTTACATAATGATGAGGATCAAAAATTTATGACTACATTGTTTCTTTTTGGAATTAAAAAGTATTGTGAAAGAAATACACTCTTGAAGTGGATGTGTTCCCCGAGCATGACATTGTTCATCGAACGCTTAGGGACAAACTTGAGCATGAAGTATCACATTAATTAGTCTTTACCTTCAGAAAGACTTCCTTTCAAGAAAATACACAATGTTTGCTTAGAAGTTTCACTTCGGGGTTGGTTGTTGTGAGACCCACCAAAAAATACATTAATTCTTGCATTGAATTTCTTCTTTAGCTGTGTCAATTACAAAGAGGTCATAATTTTGACTTAATAGTCAATGTTNTCTTCGGACTCGGTCCAGCACCTCGACATCCCTCTTAAACTGAGGGGCCTAGAACTTAACACAATACTCCAGGTGTAGTCTAACCAGTGCCGAATACAGGGGAAGGATAACCTCTCTTGACCTGCAGGCCACACCATTCTTGATGCAGGCCAAGATGCCACTGGCCCTCTTGGCTGCCTGGGCACACTGCTGACTCATGTTAAGTTTGCTATCCACTAACACCCCCAAGTCTCTCTCCACCTGAGAACTCTCTAAGAACTCCATGCCCAGCCTGTAGTTCTGCCTGGGATTGTTATAACCAAAATGCAGAACCCGACACTTAGACTTGTTAAAACTCATCCTATTGGAGTCTGCCCATCCCTCCAGTTTGTCCAGATCCCTCTGCAGGGCCCTCCTACCTTCCAACAGATCAACACGAGCTCTGAGCTTGGTGTCATCTGCACATTTGCTCATGATGGACTCCATAAATGTCATTACTCCTAATGATTGCTGTAGCTCTAGGCAAAAGTGTAATCAATTGCACTTCAAAGATTACTGAGCTACACAGCTAACATCACTGATGTGTTACTGCAATGAACTGTGGTCTTTCAGTAATATTTTCCTTCATTTCCCATTAGCAAGGCTTGAAGATAGTTCACCATGCTGATAAGACCCTAGCCAGCTTCTGCAAGTGGCAGAAGAGTGTTAATCCCAAGAGTGACATTAACCCTACACACCATGACGTGGCTGTTCTTCTAACCAGGTATGGCAGCAGTTCAGCTGTTAGTGGCTGATTGTTGTTTAGTTTTAATAGTGATAGTATTTTTTAATACATTGAAAGCATCATTTAGTTCAACCTGCACCCAGCAGAAAGGTCTGATAAAGACACACTGTTCCTGAAACACAATGTTAATGCAAAAATAACCTAGTGTGAGCATATCTGTTGCTCATCGGCAAAGAAGATGAGCTGTATTATAAAAACATGCCATGAAAATTAGACTTGCTGCACCTTGTAGAGGGATTGTTTTTAATTTGGTTTAGTTTTAGGGGTGCAATTTAGTCAGGAAATTGAGATCTGCATGTCCTGGGAGGTTAGCAGTTTGCATCCCTCAACTTATTTTCCCCACTTGGTCATATCTCCTGTTGCATTCAGTCATGTTTCTGTTCTTCTTTGAGGCACTATACCAAAACAGTAGAGCAAATAGATGAGCAACTCCAGAGTGACAAAACTAAAGTAATGTGTAGGTGGAGCTCAGAATGGAAGAGTATTTAGCGAATGTAGTGCCATTTAATGTTAAGATTTAAGCTTTTTTAGGGTGGTGTGTGAGGTTACACAACCAGTTTGGAGCAGGACTTGAAACAGAACTTAAAATAGATCCATAAAATTGGATCCAAATTGCAGAAAGCTGGGAGGGAGTCAATGAAAGACAAAAAGAACAAGAAAAAAAAAGGAAAACTGAGGTGTGACAGTGATGCGAGATTTACCTCCCAAATAAACAGGCTTCCAACAGTTCACTTGACATCAGTGAAGGTGAGTTTACTAAACCTACCTCAAAATCGGGGGTTGGACTCCATAATCTCTTGGGTCCCTTCCAACCCCTAACATCCTATGATCCTATGAAATCCTTTCTTACTTTTTCTTACACAAATGAACAGTAAATATGCATATTTAGGCCCCATAGGAATATACTGGCTATAAATTATAACAGCGTAATTTGACAGTATCAGAGCAGGTGCATGTTGTTGTTGAAAGTGTTGACACTGTGCTTAAAATGCAAATTAGCTCTCAAAAGTACTAAGCGGAGACTTACCGCCTGGTTAAGCAACACTCTGCTGTTGTTTTCAAGCTCTTTCAATGGCTTGTGTCTTTTATGATTTCAGAAAGGACATTTGTGCTGGCATGAATCGTCCATGTGAAACCTTAGGTTTGTCTCATCTGTCAGGCATGTGTCAACCTCACAGAAGCTGTAACATCAATGAAGATTCTGGCCTCCCATTGGCTTTCACTATTGCTCATGAACTCGGACATAGGTAAAGTTTAAAATGAAGGAGGGGGAACTTAGCTGATTTTAATTAATTATTTGCATGTTAATACTCAAATTGCCTTGCCAGACAGAAGACAAATGAGTTACTGCCTCTATTATTAAAATCAAAACTGTGGTGGGTTTTTTAATGAAAAAGATTAAGAGATTTAAAGTGTTTTGTTTATGTTTACAGCTGTTCACTCCGCTCCTTTGAAATGGTCTGCTAGGACAATATAAAAGGATGAAATAGTTAAGCATCACTTAACTGTGCAAATTTTTCAAAACATATACTGAATTGCAGTGCTACTTTAGATAATCTGCAAATCCAAATGCTTTAAACAAAGCATATCTGCTTCATTATATCAAGATATTTCAATAATATGGATAAGCTAAAAGCCATTTTTAATTCAAAAAGTCAAACTTCACAGAAATAGAAAATCTTTGTTTTCCTTTCTGATCAACAAAATGTGTTTGGTGCATTTCTTAATAACCAGTATCTTCTGTGTATTAATGTTGTGGCTACACTAAAGTCAGCTGAATTTCCCAGGCATTTAGTTAGTTTTGGACACGACTACATTTTTTTAATGAGTGGGTGGTTTTGCTTGAAACTCGTTTTCTCAGTGTTTCTTGTTAGTTTATTAAACTCATAGCTGATTTTTTATCTGTTCTGACACTGATGTGTTTTCACTGGGATAGAGGTCTCTCTGTTGGATATTCTGATTTGGCTATAATGTCTTCACTGTTTAGCTGTAGTATGTTGCTTAGCTATGTGACGTGTTCACTGCTGTGTCTACAATCACATTACTTTCATTGTGCATCCAACCACCAGCTCAGTGCTTTGGGTTTAGTTGCTTGGTTCCTACAACCGCTTGCTGATGGGGAGCTTTTCTTATTAACACTAGTTATCAGAGGACACTTCCACATATAGCTGTATCACCTCCTGGTCTAAGCAGGGTGTCTCATAACTCACTGTCCTTTTGATACCATGGAACAGAGCGCCATGATATCAAATACTGGTCTTTCCAGGAGTGATGCAGAGTTTTGCCTGTAAGAATTGTCTCTACAATAACTTTGAATACTGTAGGGTTTGTTGTTAACATGAAACCGTCTAACTTGAAGCCAAGTCAGAATATGTATGTTTAAAAGTTCAAATAAGGACAATAAAAATCTGTAAGAATAGATGAATGAAAATTCAACTCTCACCCATACTGTCTCTCTAGATATTGTCCATCTCCTGGATCAACAGAACCTGTTAATGGAAAGAATTTTTCAATAAGGGAACATGCTTTTATACATCAGACTGGTTTCTGAAATTGATTCAAACTGAAGTCATGCCCTGCTTTGGGTACATTTGTGTCATGGTGTAATGACGTTTTCCAGAAATGAAGCCTTACATGGTTTGCACTCACTTTGTCTGGTCCATAACTGAATCACAGCCTGAGTCAATTTTCGCTATGCTTTCACACAAGGACTTACACACCTTCAGATTTTAACAATATAGATACAAACATATTAATTAATCATTATCTTTGTACAATACTGCTTTAGAGAATTCTCTTTACAGCCATGTTGGGAAGAGCTGCTATGGAAGTCTGTTAATAAGGCACAATTTGAGAAAGACTGGAGATTGAAAGCTCATTCACTGAACATTCAGTAATTTAGAAAACAATATATACGTCTCAAATGCAGATTAAAAAGGAACAAGCAATAGAGGCATGATAATAAGACAAAATGATCTCAGTTGAAGTGGTATAAGTCTGAAATAACTGGGATCCAAGAGCTAGGCAGCTTATACGTCTAGCAGCTTTAACATAACTAAAGTTTGAATGGTGACTTCCAGCCCATCCAGCAATGCTGGTTTGATTCCCTTAAAAATGGAATATTGTCTCTGGCAGCCTGTTCTTTATTTTGTGCCAGGCAGTGTTGCCACACACAACAAACATCTTTGAAATTCTGTTGGAACTTTTGTTGGATATTTTTGTAGGCTTTGGGTTGGATCTTCTGTGTAATTTGAGTTCTTTTGGGTTTTTTTAGCAAAAAATGCCTGCAACCCAGCAGGGGAAAAAGGAAAGCTAGGGTCTTTTTAAGCACACTGTAAGACTCATAGATGGGTTTTGTGATGCAACCAATCAACCGTAATTATTAGATACTGTTTTTTATCTCCAGTTTTGGTATCCAGCATGATGGAAAAGAGAATGACTGTGAGCCTGCTGGAAAGCGCCCATATATTATGTCCCGACAGTTGCAGTATGATCCTACTCCACTCACCTGGTCGCAGTGCAGCAAGGAATACATCACACGTTTTCTAGAGTGAGTGATCAGGTTGTAGCATTTTCCTAAAATGAGTAGAGCTCTGTATGAGATGTTTACGTGGAGTTCAGAGAAAAGCATTGTTAAATTACAAGATACAAGGTTTTATAGTGTGCTTGAATTAATTAATGTACGGGGCATACTCTAACCTTACTGCTTACTCAGTATTCGGGAAATAATCCATTATAATCTTGTTTTCTGGAAGTGAACTTAGGTCGTGTCAAGTTGCCTCGAGATTTGATGCAACATGCAGTTATTTTGCAGTTATCAGAAAGGAAGAAGCTGTTCCATCATGAACTCTGACGGAACATCTTTGGTCACAATGACATGTGCTCAACTTCAATAACTTGTCCACATTCAATGTATTCTTTTCAAGAGCAGGAACAGTATATAACTTGAAGCAGAGACTATGGAGTGCTTTGAAGCCACTCTGCAATTTGTAGGAATTTAATCATATTTCCAATTTCACAAACTATGTTTTGCTTTTGTAACCCTCTGTAACTAAATTGAGTGCTCTTTGTTAGCAGCACTTCATCATATCTTAGCTGGAATCTGGAATTACTATTTGTAAAGGTCGTATGAAAAACTGCCATCAAGAATTAAATACTAAAAGCCTTTATAAAAGTGTCACAAAATTTTGATTGTGGGGTTTTTTCTTTAATATGCTGTTTCTATCTTTTAGCCGTGGGTGGGGGTTTTGTCTGGATGATATCCCTCAAAAAGAAGTATTTAAGTCCCCAGTCATTGCTCCTGGAGTGATTTATGATGTGCATCACCAGTGCCAGCTTCAGTATGGTTTTAATGCTACTTTCTGTGAAGATGTTGATGTAAGTGCTGTATGTTTTTCTCATTCCCCTTAATAAGAATATAAGCTTATTGAGTGTGGAAGTAGTCAGTGAACTTCAGTTACTGACACAAATGCATCATGTTCAGAATCTCATAGACTGAATGTGCAGAACACACATTGCCTAAGACTGTTCTAACTCTGCTCTCTGGATTCTGATAGTGAGTTGCTGCACTTCTTGCTTTGTATTTGGCAACATTTTTACTGGATCCACCACCACATATAGATAAGTATCTGTCCTTCAGAAAGGAAGTAATTTTGGTTTAAAATAATACTGACCTTAGGTAAATTATCAATGTGGCTTTAATCCCATTGGAAAAATCAAGGTTATTTAAGTGTATAGCTTTTAAGTGACTGACCGATTCGGAGAATGAATCTTCAGTTCCAGGAAGAGTTTTCTGAAGGCTGTTCTTTTCTTCCCATTTGTCTTGTTTTTTTCACTCTTGATGGTCTAGCTAATTAAAGTCCACACACCTCGAAGAATCTGTATTTGTCCATCGGACATAACATTTTTATATGTAAATATGTATTGTACAAAGTGTGCTGGGATTAGTTTCACAGCACAGCAAAACATGCAAGGGAGCAGTATAATCACACTGCACAACTCCCTACAAGACCTAGGAGCCAGTGCAGAGTAACAGGTTATGTTAGCTCAGGTACAGTGGTGTGTTACTTTAACTGTACCTAGTATGTTGAAAGCTGTTTGGCTCCCTGCAGCATTTTCCTGTGTACAGCAGTTCAGAAAAAAAGTTTTTAAAGTGTAGTGTGTCTGTGTGATCACTGATTTTTGCTGTGTTTTGGGCAGCAATATGCAGCAAACATTGCAGACACCATCCATCTTCCTCCCCCTGTGAAACAGAGATGTGGCAGAAGCGCTGTTACAGCTGTCAGCAGTGCTAGAGTGTTTTAGGCGTAGTGCACAACTGTGAATTTGGACTGCTTATGCTGATGATTTATTTTGTTCAAATAATTGCATATATCCTCATCTACCCTTCTATTGGGGAGATTATTTCCAATTAATCTTCTCAGCCTTAATAGATATCATGATTGCCAGTGCTGAACTGCAGCTACTGAATTTGAAGCAGGTATTGAAAGATTGCTTTCATTACATGCTGTTCCATTTCCTTCAGTTGCAGTAATTTGTGTGTTGGTACAGAGAGAAAATTAAAGTGTAATTTTGTAGTATTATTACTGTGTCTTTCATTGGGTTTGAACCTAGTACGCCTTTACATTCAACATCTGCTGTTTAACCAATTCTACAGCTAGATGTATCAGAAAAATAATTAGTATCATCTCATCTTGCACTTCACTGGATGGCTTGTGTTTTGCAGGTAGCTGGAGTAGCAAGTAAGGTATTTGTGAACAGTATGGTCTGCATGACCTGTTGAATGGTTAGTGCGGTCATTTTGTCTAAGAGGTCTGACAGTTCTTTGCTTTTCCACCCTTTACTTAACACACTCTCACTGGCCAGGTTATGTTTGTTTTGTAACTTCTAATGTCTGACTGAATTCAGTCCACAGATTCCTTTTGAGAGAAGAATCTGCATTTAGCTGAAATTGCCCCAGGGTTCAGTGATTACGCCTAGCAAAGACTGAGATTTATAATTCAGATAATGGTTTTCACTAAACATTTAGGTAGTAAGTCCTCTAGGTTCCCTCTAATAAAGAAAATAGAAGCAAAATACAGAGTAGGAGGAGGAATTTTCCAAGCAATAATTAGATCTATAGGACAGATTGGAGTAGCTCAGAATCACAGCATCATGGAATGGTAGGGGTTGGAGGGGACCTCCAGAGATCATCTAGTCCAGCCCTCATGCCAAAAGCAGGATTGCCTGGGACAGGCTACATAGGAATATGTCCAGATGAGTTTTGAAAGTCTGCAGGTAAAGAGACTCCACAGCCTCTCTGGGCAGCATGTTCCAGTGGTCAATCACGTACATAGTACAGAAGTTTTTCCTGATGTGGAGGTGTTGCCCAATTTGAAACATATCACATGGCACTACTGAAAAGAGACCGAACCTTTCTTCTTGACCCCTACCCTTCAGATACTTATAACCATTAATAAGAGCCCCTCATACTTTTACTCTCCAGACTAAAAAGCTCCAGTTCTCTCAGCCTTTCCTCATAGGACAAGGTATTTAAGTCCCTTAATCACCCTCGTAGCCCTCTGGCAGACTCTAGCATTTCCCTGGATCTGGGGAGCTCAGAACTGGACACAGTACTCCAGATGTGGTTGCACCAGGGCAGACTAGAGGTAGAGGAGAACTTCACTTGATCTGCTGGACACACTTTTCTTGATGCACCTCAGGATACCATTGGCCTTCTTGTCCACAAGGGCACATTGGACAAGCCACTGTCTTGGACTCAAAGATCCTTTTCCATGGAGTTGCTTTCCAGCAGGACAATGCTTAATCTATACTGGTGCATGGTATTGTTCCTCCCTTGGTGCAGAACTCTACACCTATCCTTGTTGAACTTCATTAGGTTCCACTTTGCCCACGTCTGTGACCTGTCAAGATCTCACTGAATGGCTGCAGAACCTTCTGGTAAATCAACCAATCCTTCTAGTTTTGTGTCATCATGTTTTGTATCCTTACTTGCCCTCTCTATCTCCAAAACTTTCAGTGACTTCATTAAACTGTTTTTACTTTTAGACTCCTCTTTCTTTGAGGCACAGACCTTGATCTCATAGATCGGGTGGAAAGTATATGCCATATTGCTGATGGTAAAAATCATTTGCTTTGCAGTGAGTCCGTGGTGAAGTCATGAATTTCTAGCTGTTACCTCCAACAACGCACAATAAACTGCTTTTTCTTCTACTGAAAATACAGTTATACTAGTATTTTCAAGATGAAAAAAAGCTCTCTTCCATGGAGATTGATGTGAAAGAATTCTTGCACAGCTAAAGAATTCCTTCCACATCCTGTTTTCAAATGTATGGGTGCACCTCATAAAAACATAACTGTTGATGGAAAACTGTGTTTGATTTCTGTGCTTTTCTCTAGTGTCTGAAACATAATGTAGGAGTGCACTTGATGCACCAAAAAGGACACAAAGCATACTCTATATAGAAGAGTTAAAATAAAGGTTTAATTTCATAATGAAAGATAATTAATCATCTAGAGCACTTGGGTAGCTCTGCTTTAAAAATCTGACAATGATGCTTTCACAAAGAGTTGCTAAGTAATACTGCTCTTGAGCTATGAATAGGGAACTGTAAAACAGCTTTGACCAAGAACAGCTAATTGGGCAGGAGCGATACCCCTGATACTGCATTTCAGCCAGAGATTTGGAGTGCTTTGCGTTGTTTTCTACCGTGAGCTTTATTTCTGGTGTTCTAGATGAAAACTAGGGTGAGCACACAAAGTAAGTCAATAGCAACTCTCTCAAACAGGCTGTGCCCAGGCTTAGCTGTTTCAAATAGAAGCAGGTCAGAAACCAGCAGACAAGTTTTACATTTCACATTCATGTTGCTGCTAGCTCATAGGGGCTGGATTTTTGCAAGTGCCTGGTTTCTCTGTTGGCTCCCAAACCTGGAATGTTGCTTGCTCTGAGAATCCAAGTAGAAGCTGTTAGCGGGATCCTTCTTATTGGCTAGCTACACCTTAGTGATGTAACTGTGCCTACTTCACAGTTAGATGGCTCTGCTCCCTCTCCCAGTGCTGAACTCAAAAGTTTGAACAGCCACAGCCTAGACCTGGCCCAGAGCCTCCAAGCTTTTGCTTCTGCTATTACAGCTGGGAGGACACAGTGGTTTCTCCAACCTGGAAAGTGATCTTCCACCCAAAGCATTGGTTGTTCAAGGTTGCTCCCAAGGATGAAAGGCTCCGGTATGGGAACCAAAAGAGAAGCTGATGTGATTGTGACCTGAGGAAGGGGGATGTCTGTCTTTTCTTTCTTTTTCTGATTGGCTGAAGAAGACTTGTTATAAGGTAGCTGTAACATTTTGTGCCCTGCCAGTTTTGTTGACTTTCAGGAGATTCTGTGAAGCTGACCACTGCCTGTGGAGCAACAGCTGCAATGCTGTACATCACTGGCAGTGTACCATGTTAAACTGACACTAGTTTGTGAGTAACTTAATATGCAGGTATTCACTAACCATAGCCTTTGCTCTGTCCCAACCTCTGCTAGCCAGCCCGGACTTCTTTTAGGTAATTCCCTTGCCATCACTTGGCTGATGTTTTAAGAAACTTGTGTTTTGAACTTTTTCCTCATCTAGTTTTGGGACTAGTTTTGAATATTATGCTGGTTTATATACTTGGAGACAAGATGTTTTTACTTACCTGGCTGGCTCCTCTAGCCTTCTTTGATTTCACCATTATGTTTTAAAAAAAACAGCAATGCAAAGGTGAACACTATATTCATTACTGTCCGTCAAATGAGCATAATACAAACTGCTCACCTTTGCTATAAGCAGTACTGCCCAAATTTGTAAATCTCGTTTTCCTGTGTGTAGATGGGGGTTGAACAGCCAATTTGAACTCACGTGGTTCAGGTAATTAATTTCATAGGAAGTATTCACCTCCTTGTATACTAATGAGGAGTAGCTAAATTTGGACCCTTGACTCTGGAAATATAGTCCTTTATAAGGCTTTATACATGAATGTACAGAACTCTGGGAAGCTTTTGAACATCATGGCCATAGTTGTTCAGCTCTGCTTCAGACTGTTTCAGTTTTCTTTCTTTTCCAGAACCTTTGCCAAACACTCTGGTGCTCAGTGAAAGGTTCCTGCCGCTCCAAACTGGATGCAGCTGCAGATGGAACTCAATGCGGGGAAAACAAGGTGATTGAGTCATGCTGCCTGCCTGCTGCACTGCCTGCAGAAGGGCAGCAATGAATAATTCTCCCATTGTTCTGCAGGGAAAAGGGGCAACCTGTGACATCTCCATTTACATTTCCACTCAAGTTTTCAACCATCAGGGACTGAAATAAAAAAATAATTCACCACAGCAATTCCCTACAGTAATGATGTTTGTCCTTTATTTTCTCTTTTCAGTGGTGCTTCTCTGGTGAGTGCATTACAGTAGGTAAGACTCCTGAAGCAATCCATGGCGGATGGGGCACTTGGTCATCCTGGTCCCATTGCACAAGGACATGTGGGGCAGGAGTTCAGAGTGCAGAGAGACCATGCAATAATCCAGAGTAAGCCGAGTGCACAATCTTTTCTTGCTTTTTCTTCAAGAAGTTTGAGATACTTATGTCTCATGGGTTGAAAACCTCAGATACCTTTTGGATAAGTACTTTTAGCTAAATTGTTAAACATAAAAGGAAGGAGGGTTTAAGAAAACCACTTTATGAATTACAGGCAAGAAAAAACCAGCTTACTCAATTTGGGAAAAAAAGGCAACAAGATATTTTAACTCATCTCACACACACACCAGAAAAAAAAAACCCCACACAAAAGGCACGTACACAAAGTCATATGGGGATTCATCACAGCACTCTTACATAATTGAGCCAAAAGCTTGGTGTCCAAACCCTGAAGAAGGATAAGGGACTTCTAATAGTTCCTGCTTTTGAAGCACAGCGGTGACCCCTATGTCTCTTGGTGTTAGTGGACAGCTGAAGAGTTAGCATCTCTAAATTTCAGAAACAGTGACTGCTACAGTCACAAACAAAAAGAAGTCTCTTCAGAGCACCAGACTGTGAAAATTCAGATGAAGGTCCCCTCAGCTGAAAATCTTTAGGCTCGCTTGGCTTCTTCATCAGCAGCACTACATCTCCACTTCAAACACACAAGATGGATTCCTGGAATGAGAAGCAGAGGGAAGAAGGAGAGGGAAGGGGGAAGTGGAGAGACAGAAGCTTTCTTCAAACTCAAACTTCTTTGTGGAAAACACACAAATTAAACTTAGATATTCTGATTAGTTTTTAAAACCATGACATTATGATGTTGGAAACTCTTGAATGAGGCTGTTATCAGTGAGTGATACAGCAAAACAGACACTGCTCCTTCTTAGTTAAACATACATGTGTGAAATTCAGTAGACTCAACTTTTACAATTGTCATCTTCTTAACCTTAACCTTAATCTCCATAGAGGTCATTTATACAATAAATGTAAAAAAAAAAGTCCTGTCATTTAGTATTCAGGCTTGGCAGAAATTATACAAATGTTGTAATAGTACTGCCATGAGTATATAAATGTCTTAATTTTCTCGACCCAGTAAGCCTCACCTCCATCCTTGGAAAGGTGATGAAACGGCTAATTCTGGATATCATCTCTATTTGGAAGAAGAGAAGGTTATCAGGAGTAGTCAACATGGATTCAGTGTGAGGAAATAATGTGCAAAACTGGATGGATAAATGAGGGAAGATTGTTGTCTGTGTCAACTTCAGCAAGGCTTTCAACACTTTCTTGTATGACAGAGTCGTAGGAAAGCTTAGAAAGTGTGAGTTGGGTGAGTCGACAATGAGGTGGATTAAAACTCTCTTAATGAGAGAGCTTGGAGGTTGTGATTAGTGGCACAGAGTCTCACTGAAGACCTGTAGCTACTGGTGTTCCCCAGGGCTTAGTACTGGGTCCAGCCTTGTTTAACATATTCATCAGTGACCTGGATGAAGAGGCTGAGTGTCCTCACAGCAAGTTTGCTGATGATATACGACATACGAGAGGACTGTGCATTGAGACATAGGCAGGTTGGAAAGTCCATCAGAATTAACCTAATGAAGTGTAACAAGGGCTAGTGTAGAGTCCTGCCTGTTGGGAGGAACAACCCCATGTACCTGTGCAAGGTAGGACTTGATCTGCTTCTCTATGGAGAAGGACCTGGAAGGCCAACAGTTTGACAATGGGCCAGTAATGTGCCCTTGTGGCAAAGAAGGCTGTTGTTAGGTATCTTGGGGTGCACTAAGAAGACTGTGTTCAACAAGTTGAGGGAGGTGGTACTCTGCCCTAGGGAGGTCCCATGTTCAGTCCTGTGTCCAGTTCTGGACTCTCCTGTTCAAGAAGGTCAAGGAACTACTTAAGAGTCCGGCAGATGGCTGTCAAGATGACAAGGAGACTGGAGAATTTTTCTGACAAAGACAGAGAGAGTTAGGTCTGTTTAACCTGATAAACCTGGTAAAGAGGAGACTGAGGGGAAATCTCAATGCTTCTAAAGCTTAAAGGGAGAATATCAGGACAACAGGACCAGACTCTTCTTGGTGTTGTCCAGCAACAAGACAAAGGGCAGTGGTCACAAACTGGAACACAGGAGATACAGTCTAAAATTAAGAAAAAACTTTTTACTGTGAGCATAACAGAGCACTGGAACCAGCTGCCCAGAGATGTTGTGGAGTTCTCTCTCTGAAGACATTTGAAACCTCCCTGCACATATTCTGGTGCAGCCTGCTCTTGGTGAACCTGCTCTGGCAGCAGCGTTGGACTGGATGATCTCCAGAGGTCACTTCTGACTCCTGCCTTTGTATAATTCTCTGTGATTCTGTGATCAAATACCAAGTGAGAACAATAGCTAGTGATCTGTTCCTGACGTAAATCAAAGGTTCACCTCTCACTTTTCTTGTTTTGTTCCAGTCATCAGCTGTTTTTGAGCTTCCAATCCCTAATGTTCTGTGATTCTGTGCTTGAGGCACATGAGTTTATAGATAAAGAACATAAAAGGGAGAGTCTGAGTTCATGAAGACTGTGCCTCTCATTTTCAGAAATCACTAAGTGGGTACCAAACAGTAGAAATCACTTGACTTCTCTGAAAGAACTGTCAGATATTATGGAAAATATATGGTATTTGGGGGAGTTCATTTGCTAGGGTAATTTGTTTTGAGCTCAGCCAGACATTGTACTAAGCACTTCTTTGGGATACGTGGTTTGTCTAGATCTTTTTGCCTCATAGTGACATCTTTGGTTACTTGATGATCTGAATAGTATCTCTGCCCTGCCAAGGATTAAGATTCACATTGTTATCTCACTGGAACATGAAAGACATTGCTTTTTGAAACTGTGTTTCTACCCAGAATCTCATGTCCAAATCTCAACATTCCTTCTCTAGACCCCAGTTTGGAGGAGACTACTGCACTGGAGAAAGGAAACGCTATCGCATGTGTAACATCAACCCTTGTCGCAAAGGCTTGCCAACCTTTCGTCAGATGCAGTGCAGTGAATTTGATACAGTTCCCTACCAAAATGAATTCTACCACTGGGTTCCCATTTATAATACAGGTATGAAGCTACACATTTTTTAATATCCTCTTTAAAAAGTCTAATGTATAGACCTGTGGGACGCAATGAGTGCAAGAAACTATGTCTTCTACAGAGAAAGACATGATGTTTCCACATGCAGGTGTGCCTACAGATAGATGTTTTTGCAAAGCTGTAATGGCAATGACTCTGAGTGTAACTAGCCTTGTTCCTAGAAAGATACTGCGAGATGACAAGCTGTAGAAGTCATGTCTATAGTAACTGATTGGGATAGACCTAAACTGTTTTTTCCAGTGTTAGCTGCAGAACAAGAAGTACAATAGTGTAGAGCTGCACATTTGGGCCTCCAGGCATCACCTCACCCACCTAGCAGAGTTGTTCTGCTGCCACATTCAGTTCTACATCATAAGCGTAACTACCTACTGAGGCTCTGTATTGTAGAGACAGAATCAATGTCTCTCCCTTGTAACTTACTTTATAACAGCTAGGTAGTAAATACAGGGAACAGTTATTACCATGCAGTTTGATTGGTGTTTTGCATAAGTGTAAGGTGTAGCTTACCCAGTAGAAACTAGCAATATGATTTATTAATGAAAAAGTAAATGAGTTGTGGAAGTGAAACTCAATTTTTGACTTGCAATTTTATCTGCCAGTAGGGTTTGCCTCCTTTCTGGAAGAGTTCAGCATCAGGCTGAATGGGGCTCCAGACAGCCTAATCCAGTGGGAGGTATTCCTGCTCATGGCAGGGGCTTTGAAACCAAATTGTCTCTGAGATCCCTTTCAGCCTAAACCGTTCTATGATATCTTTCAGCCAGTTAATTCATGTAGTCATTTGCAGTTCTATTAGGTTTCCTAAATTTCAGACTGTTTCAATTTCATCTAACTAATACACAACTGAAGATGAACCTTGAGCCTACGGACTTCAGGAAAATGTCTGAAGAAGACATTTTAAAGACATAAAGAAAGCACGGCTGATAGTTAAAGACTTTCTCAGAAGGTCATCCAGTGAAGCAAACTATGGTAAATGCTAACAGCCTAAAGCTTAGTCCAAAGCCAAGCTCATACAGCTCCAGTTGCCTGGCACAAAATTGGGATTCCAGTCATCTCAGTTACTCATGTGGGTACTGCTGGGTACAGCCTTGGTTCTGTTCATGACCTCTGTAGGACACTGCTTCAGAACTGCTACAGGTGCTTTTGTTGCATGTCTGCCTTTAAAGGGCATTAAGAATCATGAATCAAGTGTTTCCTGCACACTGGAAGGAAGGCGTGTGGTGCATCTATACCATGTATTAAATGGGCTGACTGGAGCTGTATAGACAAAGCACTTATATTTAAAATGCTGAGTTGTTGAGCCTGATACCCTTAATCTGGAACATCCTGGGTTTCAATGAACTTTTGCAAAATCCCTCAAATACCAGCCAAATAGTGTTCCTGTGCCAGCAGGAGCAGGGAGGTCATTCTGCCCCTGTACTCTGCACTGGTTAGGCCGCACCTTGAGTACTGTGTCCATTTCTGGGCCCCTCAATTTAGGAAAGACATTGAGGTGCTTGAGCGTGTCCAGAGAAGGGCAGCGAGGCTGGTGAGAGGCCTTGAACACAAGCCCTGTGAGGAGAGGCTGAGGGAGCTGGGATTGTTTAGCCTGGAGAAGAGGAGGCTCAGGGGAGACCTTATTGCTGCCTACAGCTACCTGAGGGGTGGTTGTGGCCAAGGAGGAGGTCGCTGTCTTCTCTCAGGCAGCCAGCACCAGAACAAGAGGACACAGCCTCAAGCTGCGCCAGGGGAAATTGAGGCTTGAGGTGAGGAGAAAGTTCTTCACTGAGAGAGTCATTGGCCACTGGAATGGCCTGCCCAGGGAGGTGGTGGAGTCGCCAACTCTGGANCCCAGGGAGGTGGTGGAGTCGCCAACTCTGGAGCTGTTCAAGGCAGGATTGGACGTGGCACTTGGTGCCATGGTCTAGCCTTGAGCTCTGTGGTAACAGATTGGTCTTGATGATCTATGAGGTCTCTTCCGACCTTGGTAATACTGTGATACTGTGAAAAAGGTTTTCAACTGGTTTTACCTGTCTTCTCAGCAAATAGAATTTTAATCTAGAGTTACTTTTGGCTGCAGAGCCAATCGAGAGCGCAGCGAGCACCGCTTTGCTCAAACTCAGAGACTTCGGTCTTTCTGCTCTATCTTCGGTATTTCGCGGGTCGGGAGGACCACCAGGTAGGCAGGGGGGTCAGCAGGGGCATTCTCTCACCAGATTGAGCAGGGGCTGTGTCGCGGGGTCGTGACGTCAGCCGCGGGAGGTTTAAAAAAACACCGGGCAGTGCACGCAGCGCCATTTTGGCTGCAGAGCCAGCCTGCCCACAGTGAGGAGGTTTTTTTGTTTTTGTCTTTTTTGTCTTTTTGTCTTGTTAATAACTGTCAAGAAAACA
>VXBP01003210.1:15951-41545 GCA_013400115.1 Rhinopomastus cyanomelas | reverse complement strand
TCCCTTCCGATCCATAATGATTCTATGATTCTACAATTCTATGATTCTTTTCTGTTGACTGCCACATTTCATAGATATACATTTTTAAAATAGTCAGCCAAATTTCATCTGCAACGAAAGCTACACCAGCATTCGCTTGACCTCTTACAGTGCTTGTGTGCCACATACTGTGAAACATGCTACAGACCCTTGCAAAAGGGTGTCAGGATAAATTCTTAACTGTCTTTAAGGATGAAAGGTGGTAGTTGATCTTTTAAAATTTCCCATTTAACAGCAGACCACAAATGAACTTTAATTGAAAAAAATTGTCCAGTGGGAGCTGCTGAACAGATTGCTCAAATTCATCCATTTGCTCGCATTTTAAAGTCACCCTAACTTCACCATTATTACAATGGACAACCTCACATTTCCTTGAGGTTAAAAGCCAAAATTCTTTTGTGACCTCTACAGCTCAACAAAATGTTTCGGCATAGCTCTGGGAAGGAATTTTATAGAATTTTATACAACTGAATATAAAGATACAATGATAAAACTATCAGAATAAAAAGGTTATGAAAGATCTTGCATTCTGGCACACTTGCACGCCCCAAAAATTCATAAAGTAGAAGTAAAAAGTCATTATTTTTACTGCCCATGAGCTAAAATGATGACCTACATTTTAACATCCTTAGTATAGAAACAAGACTTCAAAGAAAAAAAAATACCTCTTGAGTTCATGTACCTCATGAACAGCACCAAACGAAGGAAAATCGATGGTTGCTACTTTACTAGCGCCATCCTTTAGATACAGTCGACTAGCACACCTGAAAACCCTTCCCAGAAGGACCGTATAGACATACAAATCTGGTTTAACTACCATCACCAAAAACCACACAAACAACCCAGCTTTCAGTTTGGTCACGTGTGGAACATAGGTCTCCACAATCACAAATACTTCCTAATAAGGAAAAATGTCTTTCTGTAGATAAAAAGCTCCTCAATGAATTGTTACAGAGTAACTGAATGAGAAGAACACAAGGGCAGTAAAGGAGGCACCTGTAGTGCCTTGAGCTATGCAATAACTGCATTTATTCCTTCAAGTCACCAGAGGGCAACTTTATAAAGGCACCAAAAGGTAGCTTTACTGTGTTCTGAGCATTGCACCTTCCTTTCTTCTGTCAGACTCTATTCCTACAGCTTACTGCAAAGAGATGTTTTTCAAAACACATATTCAATTCCCCAGCAAGTATCCAATTACTGAATGTTTTTTAAAAATCCACACAGCAGTGACTAATAGCACCATGGAAGCACACTGAACTTTGAACTCTGACAATGTCAGCTCTGGCTCTTGTATTACAGAAACATGCATCATTTTGTCTAGAGTTTCTTATTGCCCTTATCTGAATGCTTTAGAAGAGCCACACCACACAAGTTCCTGACATCATCCAGATACACCTCATTATGGGGAATGTAGGATTCAAATTAGAAGGGCAAGATCTACACACAGTGAGTAGCATGTAAAATACAAATGGAAAATACGGTTGTTTTCAACCCTGGACAGAGTACTTTTCAGTCAGGAACTTTGGTTTGCAGATGTAGGTGGGAAAAGCCAGAAATACAGAACAAGTTTTGATTCTTGGCAGCAGACACTGTAGGAAAACATGAAGAAAGAATTTGGCATGAATGGATGATGTATAAAAAGTGTAGGGACATATACAAACACTGGTGAGACACAGCATTTAAAGAATTTGTACTTGAACATGATTTTATGATTAATTATGGACTTGAGGAGAGTCTTAGAGTTGTGCATACTTACAAATGCATTGATCATCCTTGAAATTAAGAAAGAAGAGAGAAAATGAGGCAAATCTTCTGAGGCCAGGCAATGCTAAAACAGTTGTTCACAAAGTGCAAAAATCATGCAAAGTCAGAAGGTAACAAGAACTGAGATGGTTGAAAAAATAGACTATAATGAGATAAAAGTGAGTAACCTTTATTCGGGCTAATTCACAGAAGTGGCTGCCCTAGGAATCATTCACTTGAGAGATTCTTAAGCAAGAAAGCAGGTAGATAACAAAATGGGAAATGTTTTAATGACTTGATGTGCAACCAAACAGCTTGCTGCTCTGGAGTCACAACCAGAACTTAGCTAGAGTTTCATGTCAGATGAACAAATGGCATCAAAAGCTCCAGATTCCCATCATCTATGGAACACAAGAGGCAAGAGATCACTGTCTAGGTGATTAAAAAGGAACACGTCTCTGCCATTTTAGCCAAGGCTCTTTATTTTTTTCTGGATAATGTAATTTCCCTGCCTTTGTCATTGAGGACTGAATAACCCAGTGTTTTAGATACTCACCTATGCAGATCTTCTAGACCTGTAGCTACAATACCTGCAGACACATGGCAGATTTCTTTGAAGAGCAATGCAAAGTTGCAAACATGCCTGGCATGACCTCATATTGCTGTTTTATGGGAGCCAGGTCTTTAGTTCAACAGAAAAGTGAAGAAAGTACCAAAAGGTGGAAGGACTGTCTTTTGGCTAAGAGTTGGGAGACAGGAAACCTGGATGGCAGACTTTCAGCTTTAGGATATCAAATTGGTGAAGTGCTTTTGAGATGAAATGCTACAAAGGACTTAACCAAAAGCATGGAAATTGGAAAGGGTTGTCTACTTTCTCCCTCTCACCTCCTTCATCTCGTATGTATTTGAATGATGATGTACATTTCCACCAGAAGACAACACAATGGAACTAAAACTAGCAAACGGAAGCTAGACTAGTCACCCATTAGGTTTGTTTTCCTGTCCCTCATACTCAGAGTATTGACCTTTTATCAACACAAAAACCCGAACCGCTTTGCATTACCCTTTGTGTGCAAGAGGAACACATAACCCCAGTATCATATTTTGTTTCAGAAGTTGTAAGACTGTTTGGACAATGTATTAAACAGTTCAGCACTATTGCATTCTTCAACATCAGGAAGAGAGATCTTCTCTACCTTCACCCCAACTTCATTTTCAATAGAACTTTCAAGATATGTAGCACAAATTTAAAATTCTTCCACAGCAAGATGAAGGCGTCTTCCAGTTTGGGTTTTTTGATCAGTTTTGTTTGCTTTTTTTTGTTGTTTGTTTGTTTGGAGGTGTGTTTGGTGGTGATAATGGTGGTGGCTTTTTATGTCATTTTCATAGAGGACCATCTTCATTCCTTTCTAAAAAATATGTCCAACCACACAGCATTTCTTACAATTGCAACACTGACCTGAATACATACTCTGAGAAGCAAAACCAGCGTCCTATTTCACTTCCTGTTATAAGATCTCTCTGTAGCTTAATTACCAAATGCAAAGATTAGTTTTACTACCCAATAGGGAAAGTACACAAAACCATTGCTTCAATGAAAAAGAAAAGGATATGCTATAGTTTTAACTTAGAGAGGACAGAAAGCTCAATGAATTTCAGTTACACAGGAGGTGTGGGAGAGAAGAGAGAGGCAGCTTCTTTTACCTTGGTTTTCTATCTGGAAAGTTCACCAGAAATAGGGAAAAGCAGTGTCAATAGAAAAACATCTATAGGATAGGAATGCATCACAAGATTTTTATAAGGCTGTGCAAAGATATCTCTGCTGCAGCATAGGGCTTTGTGTACCCCTAAGGAACATGTGCATGATTCACATGAAATAGTGAACTGGCCATCGCTGATGGCAACAGATTATATTTTATGGTTCTGTGACGTGCTTTACATCAGACTACGAACACTTTTTAGAGAGTAACTAGATTAATTCTTTGTTCAAGTGATCTATTTCCAACAGTTTTCTTGATAATAATATTTTAATATTTTATTTACGTGTTAATATTAATATTTTAATAATGTAATAAATTAAAATACTGAACATTTTCTTTGTAAAATTATCACTAACTGAAGCAGAATATAAAGGTTGTGTAACACAATTATTTTTTCTCCAGGATACTGGGTAGGTTTGAATACTCTATCCACAGCAGTCTGCATGTCAATTAGGTCTGACAGTATGTTAGAAGCCCACTAGAATAGTGTCTCAATACTGTGGAGACTTCCTAATACAAGCTGTGATTTTCCACAAATTCTGAAGAAAGAGAAGAGGGAGAACAATTTGTGCACATAGCACGAATAGACATAGACTTGGTTTAAGGCCCAGTTCTGAATTCCTCATAGAGCCAAACTGTTGCTTTCGAGGGCTGCTCTGGGAACATTTGGAATCAGTTTGTATGTGTATGGTGCTTTTCCTCTGGAGAGAGATATTGTTGCTTGGGGATGTGTCTTATTTCACTTTCAAAAGATCCTGACCTAAACACAACACGAGTCATGGTTGTGGTGCCACACAGCACTAAACAGCTGGATTTGTATTGCCTTTTCTCTGTGGCAGGACAGAACAGCACGTGCTTTCGTGTTCATTCAAGACTCTCTCTCAGAAAGCATAAACCCGAGGCTGCCATTCCTCCTCAGCTTGCTTACAGACCAATGACGAATAAATAACCCTTGATAATTATTTTGAAATCTGACTTATGCTTTTCAATTCCTTATAGGATACACATCACTTCTTTCTCTAATCCAGAGAAACAACTCAATCTGACATAAATTCCATTTATTTGGGGAAAGGCATTATGTTAAGTGCTTATTTTTAAAAATAAACTATTTTTAAAAAATCAATAAAGGCGTTTGTACAATTCCTGGTCTTTATTTATCTAGTCCATACTGCGTTCTTGCATAAGTCTTAGGATAAAACACACTTCTCCATTTTCAGTTCCAGACTTATCGTTGCCTTTACCTGACTGACCCATGAACAGCTTTGCAATCTGCCCGTCTTGTTACGTGTCTTTCTTAAATAACCCTCAAAAAGGGGGATTTTCTTTCAAAAATACCTGAAGATACACATCCCAAATGTGCACATTCATTCTCAACATCTAGCACGAGCATTAGCCAAAAATGAGTTTCAAAATGAGATTTTAAAAAACTTTGGATTCTCAAAGGGCAGCTGCAACCTTAGATGTATTTAATCACTCAAGTCTGGATGGCAGAGTTTGTCACTTACCGTTGAACAGGTAAAGGGAGGGGATCTAAGTGGTCTTCGCCCTTGAAAGCCATATTTATCCTATTCGTACGTGCACGTCTCCATAGGCTGGAATCTAGGAAGAAAACAGTGATTTAGTAAACCTAAGGGGACTCAGACCTATTCAGTCCAGGCTAGCATGGCGTTCTCCTACTGATCTGTGGAGCTAAATGATTCAAAACAATTTAAAATGCTTCTTTCCTTTTGGCTACCACACAACTCCAGCAGAAAACCAAGGCTGTTGTCTACGTTTCATGGAATAAGCCACAGAGGGTTTGCATTTTCCTGAATTTCCTGGACTATTGCACGTATCTGAACCATCTGGTATTCCAGAGTTAATATTGAGTTATCATTTAGTCTCAATTATTATTAATTTAACTTGAACTCTGGAGGAAATCCATTTACTATGATTGTAGTTCTTCAGTCATTGTGAGAAAAAATGCAAGAGAGAGTAAGTGGATGCTCATGTGATTTCCGAACCCTTTAGTACCGCATTTACAGAAGGGTCCTGGATCCTTCCATGTGGAATGATTTAATTTTCCTATCATTCAAAATGCTGCACACATCTTTTTTCCTTCGTGTTTTCCCTTTATACCTGGTGACTGTCTGAACACCAGAAAGAGGCAGGAGGGAGAGAGTGTCTAATCTCTTTCACAAAAAGGTGCTGTCTCCCACTCTCTTCTTGTAGTCTTGCATTAAGATACTACCTACAGTAGATCAAAGCATATGCTCTACAAAAACTAGAGAGGATTTATTCTACCAAAAAGAGATTTTAAGTCATTCCCACTCATCCACATGGCTGGAGGAGAAGTATTTGAAGGAAAATATTAATCAATAACTCAAGGAGAATAAGGAGGAGACAAATGGGGAGGAGACAGGAACGGCGGGGAAATAATATTTCCTTAGTTGGGAAGGAAAGACTGGGATTGATGGAGATGGATCTCGGAGAAAATACTTTGCACAGGAAATTAATGCTGTTTATGTCGCTAACCGAGGTCGAGTGTTTTTGATGGAGCCACTCACAAAATTCTGCCACTTCACTATTGGATCCATTCTGCAAGTTGAGTCAGCCAGCATTTAAGATATCTGCAACTCCAAATTGCTCTTAATTGACACTGAGTGGTCCTCAGCATCTTTCCGAGCAAACGGATCTAATTGCTAATGCATGTCCTTTTCTTTCCCCCCCCAGATCTCACAAACATTGTCCAGTCTACATAAAAGTATTACAGCCAAAGTAATATATTCACATGTTCTGTCCACCATTGACACCAGGATCATAGGATGTTAGGGGTTGGAAGGGACCCAAGAGATCATCAAGTCCAACCCCCCTGCCGGAGCAGGACAAAACTATCTAACACAGATCACAGAGGAACGCATCCAGGTGGCCTTGAAAGTCCCCAGAGAAGGAGACTCCACGACCTCCCTGGGGAGTCTGTTCCAGTGCTCCGTGACCCTCACAGTAAAGAAGTTCCCCCTTGTGTTGAGGCGGAACCTCCTCTGCTGCAACTTACACCCATTGCTCCTTGTCCTGTCACAGGGAGCAAGTGAAAAGAGCCTGTCCCCCCCCTCCTGGCCAGCCTTCAGGTACTTATAAACATTGATCAAATCTCCCCTAAGTCTTCTCTTCTCCAGACTAAAAAGCCCCAAGTCCCTCAGCCTCTCCTCATAAGCCATGCCCTCCTGTCCCCTAATCATCCTCGTAGCCCTCCGCTGGACCCTCTCCAGTAGATCCTTGTCCCTCTTAAACTGGGGGGCCCAAAACTGAACACAGTACTCAAGATGAGGCCTCACCAGGGCAGAGTAGAGGGGGAGAAGAACTTCCCTCGATCTGCTGGACACACTCCTCCTAATACACCCCAGGATCCCATTGGCCTTCTTGGCCACCAGGGCACATTGCTGTGCCATGGTTAACCTGTTGTCCACCAGGACCCCCAGGTCCCTCTCCACAGGACTGCTTTCCAGTAGATCACCTCCCAGCCTGTACTGGTGGAGTTTGTTATTCCTCCCCAGATGCAGGACTCTGCACTTGTCCCTGTTGAACCTCATCTGGTTTCTCTGTGCCCAGCCCTCCAGTCTGTCCAGGTCTCTCTGGATGGCAGCACAGCCCTCAGCCGTATCAGCCAAACCTCCCAGCTTGGTGTCGTCGGCAAACTTGCTGAGCAGACACTCTGTGCCCTCATCAATGTCATTGATGAAGATGTTGAACAAGACCGGTCCCAGCACCGATCCCTGGGGGACACCACTAGTCACAGCTCTCCAGCTGGACCTGGCACCATTGATCACCACCCTCTGAACTCTATCCTGCAACCATTTCCTAACCCACCTCACTGTCTGCTCTTCCATCCCACACTTCCTCAGCTTGCTCACTAAAATTTCATGGGAGACAGTGTCAAAGGCCTTGCTAAGGTCAAGGTAGACTGCATCCACTGGTTTCCCTGAATCTAACCATTCAGTTATTGCATTATAGAATGCTATCAGGTTAGTCAAGCAGGACTTCCCCTTCATAAATCCGTGCTGACTACTCCTGATAACCTTCTTCTCTTCCAAGTGCCTTGAGATGCCCTCCAGCAGGAGCCGCTCCATCATTTTTCCAGGGATGGAGGGGAGGCTGACCGGTCTATAGTTCCCTGGAACTTCTTTCTTGCCCTTCTTGAAGACTGGAGTGACGTTGGCTCTCCTCCAGTCCTCAGGCACCTCTCCTGGCTGCCACGATTTGGCAAAGATAATAGATAGCGGGAGGGCAATAATATCAGCCAGCTCTCTCAGCACCAGACTGCTTAGGTAACCATGTTGGACCCTACCACTCATTTTTCCCTTCAACTACAAATCTTGGTCTTCTTCATTCATGCATCTAAAGAAGAAGTATGTTGAAATATAGGGAAAGAACATATTTAGGGCAAAATAAAGGCAGTTTAATGTTACTGAATTTTCTGATTTAAAAAAATTGCAGACATTTGACACCGTAACTGAAAATTCACATGCCCAAGTATGAAAATATGCATCCTTCTGCTTCCATAACACACCAAGACATGAAAAATAGGCTTACTTTCAGATGCACTTCGCAAATGACGCACAGATTTAACTAACTGGAAAAAATCTATTATCCTCATCTTTTTATACTACTAGAAGTTCCTTGTCTCTTTGTCAGAGACATTTAAGATTCTCAAATACCAAACAGTATACAATCAGACTTACTGGAAATATCCAATTATCACAATTATTACCCTCTCCATTTGCAGAAGATACCCTGAACAGAAGATAAACGCATCTGCTTAATCTCCAATATAAAGTTTCCCCTTCTAAATCTTATCTTCCATAAAGGACTCAGAAAAGTCTTTCAGCCAGAAAAAGACCTCCAGACTTCATGGACTCTAGCTGTCTCCTCTTGCTCAGCATCAGGCACACGATTTACGTTCTTATGCTACCAACACAAAATCAACAGCTTCCATCTGGCAGGCTAAAGCTGCCACACTATTAGTTCAGCTCACTTACAACTCCTACCCATACAAATCAAAGCATCTGCTTGTAGTCCATTACTTGTGATCAGCAGCATAATGCACGCTGACATCAATTAGATTACTGCATGTCACTGTTCCCTATAAATTAGAAAGCTGACCAAAATTCAGCCTTTTATACACTGTGTTCCCACAAAGCACACACTTAGATTATGGCTAAGAGCCTTTAAAAACATGATCAACTCCTACTTAGAGGTCACTTACGCTCCTCGAAAAAAAATAAGATGCCACACCAGTATCATAACCAAACAGTCTGTCTCAAACTTATGATTAGATACTAGCTCAAATGTCGTAAACGTTAACATTGGCAAGTTAATGTTAACAACATGAGGAAAAGTTCCCCCCATGCACCTGCTGTGCCCTCAGTTCAGCAAAGCAGAACACTAACACATCTAAACTGAGGACAATAAGAGAGGTTGGACACCCAAAGACTGATACAGAACAAGCTGCTGGACATGCTCAGAGTGGCTTCTCCACATGCTAGGCAGTTGTGGAGCTCTATGGAAGACACTGTTCAGTTTTCAGTAAAGGCTATGACAGCACAGAGGAATCCTGCTTAGTTGATACTGCTTTTTGCTAAAGTCCATACCTCAGCATTGTGTTCTAGTCAGCACTCTTGAAAGGAAAGTCTCCTACTATAGCTGACATACAGAAGATGCTTTTTTGCAGCACAAGAAATGAGTATCCCAACAAGGAATAAGTCAAGGAAGGGGGTCAAAAACCCACCTGGTTAACCAGGGAACTACTAGGCAAACTGGAGAAGAAGAAGAAGAAAGCCTATAGGTCATGGAAGGAGGGGATGGCCACTTGGGGTGATTATAAGGCCCTGGTGAGGGAATGTAGGGATGCAACCAGAAAGGCCAAGGCCTCCTTGGAATTAAACCTTGCAACAAAAAGGCCTTCTTCAAATACATAGCAGGAAAAACTGGAACTAGAGGCAACGTAGGACCCCTGCTGAATGAGATGGGTGCCCTGGAGACAGAGGATGCCGAGAAGGAAGAGATACTCAACACCTTCTTTGCCTCTGTCTATACTTCTGGGAGCTGTCTCGCTATCAAGCCCCATGCTGCAGAGGAGGTTGAGGCAAGAGAGGAGGCTGCCTCGGTTGCTGCGAACTGAGTTAGGGATAAGTTGAGCAAACTGGATGTGCATAAATCCATGGGCCCAGATGGGATGCACCCACATGTACCAAGGGAGATGGTGGAAGTCATTGTTAGGACACTCTCCATCATCTTTGCTAGGTCCTGGGGATCAGGAGAGATGCCTAGGGACTGGAAAATAGCAAATGTTACCCCAATCTTTAAAAAGGGAAAGAAGGAAGACCCAGGTAACTATAGACCGGTCAGCCTCACCTCCATCCCAGGAAAGGTGATGGAACAATTTGTACTAGAGGCTGTTTCCGGGCACATCAAGGATAGGAGGGTCATTAGGGACAGTCAGCATGGCTTCACAAAAGGGAAGTCATGCTTGACCAACTTGATAGCCTTTTATGAGGGCATAACTGCTCCGGCAGGGGGGTTGGACTCGATGATCTCTTGGGTCCCTTCCAACCCCTAACATCCTATGATCCTATGATCCTATAACCAGGTGGATGGATGATGGCAGAGCCATGGAGGTCATCTATCTTGACTTNCCAACAGCATCCTGGGGTGGATTAGAAGAGGGGTGGTTAGCAGATCAAGAGAGGTTCTTCTCCCCCTCTACTCTGCCCTGGTGAGACCACACCTGGAATATTGTGTCCAGTTCTGGGCTCCTCAGTTCAAGAGGGATGTGGAGCTGCTGGAGAGGGTCCAGTGAAGGGCAATGAGGATGATGAAGGAGGTGGAGCACCTCCCTTACGAGGAGAGGCTGAGGGAGCTGGGTCTCTTTAGCTTGGAGAAGAAGAGACTGAGGGGTGACCTCATTAATGTCTACAAATATTTGAGGGGTGGGTTTCAGGAGGATGGAACTGGGCTATTCTCAGTGTCATGTAGTGATAGGATGAGGGGCAATGGTTGTAAGCTGGAACATAGGAGGATCCACATCAACCTGAGAAGGAACTTCTTCACGGTGAGGGTGATGGAGCACTGGAACAGGCTGCCTAGGGTGGTTGAGGAGTCTCCTTCACTGGAGACGTTTGGGACCCGCCTGGATGTGTTCCTGTGTGACTTGGTCTTGGTGATCCTGCTATGTCAGGGGGATTGGACTAGATGATCTTTCAAGGTCCCTTCCAATCCGTAGTGTTTCTATGATTCTATGATTCTATGACAATCACGGTATTACAGAACATTAGAGATTGGAGGGACCTTGGAAGATCATCTAGACCATTCGCCCTGCCAGAACAGGATCACCTGATCCTGCTATGGCAGAGCGATTGGACTGGACGATCTTTTGAAGTCCCTTCCAATCCCTAACGTTCTGTGATTCCATGATTCTGTGATTTAAACTATGCCACACAAACATACCATTTCAGAAACATGTATACATGTTATGCATGTACATCTAAAAACTCACACTCATACTAAGTTGATGCACAGTTGTGCAGCAGAGACTAATGACTGGTTTTTGCTCCCTTGGCCCTAGAGGCCACTGGTCAGGCACACAACCAGTGAAGGGATGTTATGCAGGTAAACTCACACAAAAAAATTAACACTAGTCGTACCTCACAGCTGGTCATTTTGGTACCAGCCCCTTATGCTAAAATAATAGAATTGTAATTTTCAACCTTGTCATACACCGATTACTCATTACCTTACATAGGATCTTACATAAATCAATGCCTGCACACAAACCTGAACTGCAGTTATTCATAACTTGTAATTTGTTTAGTTCTTCTGGTAGACAACAGTGTGATCATGTGGAATTACAAGCATTCAAGGCAGCAGTTTCTCCTTGTGTCCTTAATCTTTCTCTTTGTCATGTCAACACTGAATTAGCTTTTAGTTCCTCATGTTTACCAGACAGATGTAGATAAGCAGACCAAAATCACATTTCATTCCCACTGCAGACAGGCAGCCGGATGCTTTTCCAGAGAACCCTTACAGAACAAAGCATTACACCTGAAGCAGCATGTAGGCATTGCTCACAGAAAAAGCAGTGCTATTAGAACATGAGACCTTCATGGCCAAAATATTCACACACCACCAGGAAGAGGGAACTTGCCTGTGTGGAAGCACCAGCCCCTGGTGCTGACAACTGACACAGAGAACTAAAAACAGCTTAAAAAACCCCACCGAACTACCCTACCCATAAGTTAGAGGTGTGTCCTATGTCACACCAGGCTTGTCAGAATCAGTGAAACCTGTGCAATGCCAACACAAGCAGCTAAACTGCTTCCTCCTGCCTCACAGGAACTCCCTGCTGGGAGCCTCCTCTTGGTCACATCTGTTTAACGCTAGAGAGCCGCTTCTACACTGTAGTATGTTTTTTTAGCATCCCAGAAGAGATGTTACTTTCACTAGGCAAACAAATTGCAAGACCTCCCAGTTTAAAGTTTACCTCCATCATTCAGCATGTTAGCATGCATTTAACAAGCTAGAAAATCAGGGATTTTAGCAGTCAGGATTCTATAAGGAACTCATCCATGTCCAGAAGCATCGCAGTAGTAGCATATATTCAAGGTGAAACCAGTGTAACTCATTTACTTCTACCACTGATGGCCCCTAAAGAAGTTCTCCATCACAAAATGATGCCTGGTATCATTAAGCCCTGAAACTCATAAAATTAAATTCACATTTTTGAGCTCATGTGCACACATGTCTACCTTCACAAAGGCTTAAATCAAAAGGCAAATTCATGCACTTCTGCCACCCTGTTTCTAACCCCTAACATCATAAATTCAACACCAAGAACAGCTTGCAGTAATCAAGAGCATCATTCCTTTCTGAAAGAGCAAAATCCACACATCTAGCCTTTGATTATTAACAATCATCAGAATTAGAAGAGCATGTCACCTCTAAGTAACATGGTTAACCTGAGAACAAGAAGTCATTAACTAAAAGTGATTTCAGACTCGATACCGCTTGATTAATATGAAACCTTCCTGCGGTAGTGAAGTACAGTCTCTGTTTTGCCAAACAGTGCCTGTCCTTATTTTACTCTTCTGGGAGTCCAGGAATTATTAGTTCTCCCAGTACACAGAATAACTGATAATGGAATGCCACTAACCAGATTAAAAGCCAAACTCTGACGGTATTTATGTGATAGGTGAGAGGGTAAATACTCACACCCTATCCTCCAACAACAGGTCTGGTCTATCGTGAGTGTTCACAATAGCCATTAGAGGACTCAGCATCTTGTAGTCAGTTTGCATTAATTGCAATTGTAAAAGTCATCTCAGAATTAAGCTGGGTGTCATAAAACTGGGAGCAAGAAGTAATGAGTCCTTCAAATGATTCATTAAACTGTCGTATTATCACAAGATCACATATGCAGATGCAGGTACCATACACCTAGAACACGAAATCAAAACGAGAAGAGGGACATGTGGGCACAGAAACTACCTCCCACATTTATGCGTGGTAGCTGGTGTTACAGAGCTTATAATCAAGCTTACACTTTGAGTGGCTTACACTTTGAGTGCCATCTGAAACATAAATCTATTTCCACTCACATGGGGTTTTATTTGTACTGCATATCTCTTCCTGTCTTTTCTGTTTTCTTCAGAAAGATAATCTCATTCTGAACAAATTGACAGCACCTTTATATATCACAGAATCATTGAAATGATCACGTGGTTAACCACCCTGCTGCCATGGGTTGGGTAGGGACACCCTCCACCAGACCATCCAATCCCACCTTGAATATGTATATATTAAATGCATACATAATGTAGAGGATAATCTAGTACATTTTTACATTGTGTTTAAATGTTGTGTTTAAAGATGGTACATTATTATATTCAACATGATCATCTTTGTATTTTCCTAAAATATAAAATATCTTCTTATTTTTAAAGATTTATATTATTTACAATATATTTTTAATAATATATGATATCTATTAATTTATTTAAAATTATTTATTAATTTATATTAAATATTTGCTTTACATATTCTATGCATTAAAAAGGGATGCAGGCCGTCCCCATATAGATATCTATCTATCTAACATCACTATTCATGCAAACAGGTCTGTTCCTTTGCATTTTGGATTTTTCTTGCCTTACTGTACACAGTTATATCTTAGACATATGGAGGGGGAGAAGAAAGACAGGTGAAGACCTAACTCAGATAGATCTGCCTGAAAATCACAAACAAGGAACATTGCCTCGTGGCTCCCTTACGACGGCACGAGAAATACGACACTGCCAGCTACCAGTACTGGGCAAGGGGAAGAGAGGAGGAAAAAAACCAAAGCTAAATGTCAAGACAGAGCCCTGCACCTGCAGACAGAATTTGATTCCTTCATTCACTTCCTGGCGTCACAGCCTTCAGGGTGCCCTCCTTGAACAAGCAGGTTTCTCTTTATGATCACCACAGAGCAAAATCTTGTTTTTAAAACAAAGGACGTCAGATTGCTCAATTGATTGCTTTGTTTTAGGAAGTGGGTCATATGAAAACACATTAACTGAGCCATCTGCAATAGTACCAGAAGATCGCATTGCGTTGGAAGGCAAAGCACAGACCTGTGTCACCCAAGGCATCCAGCATTCCCCACGACACAGAGATCAGGAATGGAAGCGGTCTGTCATTGAGTGCATTACAGTCAGTCCTTTTGCCAAGCCACCAGTTTTATTACCATGTATCTTTAGCAGATTTTCCCATTTTGATATGAAATCTCTAGAAATATGGTGTTTACATCACCATGGACTACATTGCAGAAATAGTTAAAATAGGAAGGGCAGAAGAGATTTTAAAATTTCGTTTTTCTTCCCTTCTCTCCCTCTCACTTTGGGCAAAAAGCTACTGGACTAATAACTCCCTTGGCATCTTTTTTTCTAGATCTTGTTGGTGAAACACTTTAAAACCTCCCTTACTTATATAGACACGCTTACTTATATAGATGTCAGCATTATGGGACCAAACTGATTAGTGGTCACATTTCTAGCAATTAGCATTTTAGAGGCAGTTTCGGTTAAAAAGAATCTGCTTTTGAGGTTCAGGAACCGCATAATAGGTGGCAAGTTAGTGCACTCCAGAGCTATAGTCTATCATTTATGCAGCACAGCATAGCCACCACACAAAACTGTTTATTGGTTCTCAGAGCATTATTAATACAACTTGCTACCACGAAACACTAAGAGATATAACCCCTCTGCATTAACACCTCCCTTGCTCTATAGCAGACTGTGTAGTGCTTCTCCCTTCCCTGCTTAAAATAAACCAAACAGCCTCTTTGCCATCACCTGCAAACACAAATGTCTGCAGAGCTCACAGGCTCAAGATTTCAAAAGGTATTTCTGAAGAGAAACACGCAAACAGGCTTTAATTCTGGCTGGCTGGCAGACCACTTCTCTTTGCTGCGCATCCCCTCAGGGACGGCCATGCCTGCATCCACAGCCCCTGCATGGTACAAGGGCTCTCAGCTGCCATCAGGCCCAAGGGTTTTTCATCTTCTCTCCTCAACAAGAGGTGTGATCCTTTGTCTCCCCAATCTCATGTGGAGAGATTAAAATAAAAAGGGGGGCTTATTTCAAGCAGCAATCATGCAGGGCATAAATAAAACAGAAGGAGATTGCTGTGCCTTGCCTCATACAAGCCCAGTTCATGATGCTCAGAAGAAATGCTTACAGAGTATCGCAGTTTTCTGTTATTTGTTAACATGGGGTTTCTGAGTGCGATGAAATTACAGCTAAGATTGATTACGTCACCTATATACATCCAATTTCTCATTTTTTTTTAAATCTCCAAAATGAAGAGAGCTAAAAGGAAAACACCTCCCTATCCAGGCCAAAACAGAGAAACAAAACCAGAGAAACTTACCCAAAGTTAAGCATAAAGCAAATACAAATTAAAACCAACTATTTCCACGTTCAATACTGTAAGTGTGTGCATAGAGAAGAAGATACCACATTATATTGAACAACTTCCTTGAAAGGAGAAGAATAAGGATCTACACAAGAAACTCCCTGCAAGGAAAGCTGACAGTAATGTCTGCACATTTCTGTGTACATTTTCTTTATTGAAAGGATTTCATCTTATTTAATAACCATCCCAGTTCATCAGACAGGCAGACTGAAAGACACCTTTACTCATGCTGATAGTCCCCTAAAGAGCAAAAACAACAAATTAGAAAAAAAAATTTGACATTTTAGGAGAGATGAGCAGAGCAATATTATTAATTCGGGTCACAGCCCACACCAGCCCAGCCTGTATTGGACATATCACAAGACAGTGCATGGTAAACAGTGCTGGTATTTCCACAATATTTGCCAGCAGCCATCAAAGTCTTTCATTTTTCAGAGTTAGTATTCAATTGCTCTTTGTTGTAACTCCGGAAACATTCAAACCAGATTTAGACCGATACAGATAAACACACACTTGCCTAATCACTAACACAAACACCAAGGACCAAGAATTTTGAACTACTGATAAACTTGCTACTTCTATAATACTTTTCTCCCTTCCCCCTATAGTTTTGGAATACATAAGAAAAGGACATCAGAGAGCTAGAGAAAAGTTTAATTAGAAGTAAGTAAAAAGGGTATCAAAGTTGCTGTCTGTTCATAAGGTATAAGAACGGGAACTTCAATTTAGCGACAAGTGCGTGAGATGAGCCCACACACACCAAGAACACACAAGGAATTGTGCTTCAGCTACAGTTTCAAGGATCCCAACACTCCACGTGGTGGTTCCTCCACGCAAGGCTACCTTCAGGCTAACTGCAGTCTCTCCCTTTAAGCATGTCTTTTCTAGACAGAAACAACAAACTCACTAGAGAAACACAAATTTCTTCCTATGAGCTGAAAAAAAAAATCAGAGTACATTTGTGAAATTGCCTACCCACAAATGAACATGAATGTTTGAGCCTACAGAAACACTTGGGTTTTACTCCTATTCCTTGCTTTTTTCCTTTACTGCCTCAAATGAACACCTCCAGATAGCCTGTCAGCAGAACCGTGTTGTCGCCTAGGCATTGTAATTGTACTTAAAGGTCAAGTAATAAAGTAGCAATGGGCTTTTTTTCTATTTAAGTAGAAAATACTGCTTTTACATTTCTGAACCACTGCCAAAGGGTATCCAGTCATGAGATATTTTCGTTTCCCTCTGTGCTTTGCACTAAGTTGTCAAAGGAGCCAAAAAGTTAAAACAACAGCAGAGATGGGGAATCCTCACCACTGTTACCTAGTGATAGGACGAGGGGCAGTGGGTGTGAGCTGGAACATAGGAGGTTCTACATCAATATGAGATGGAACTTCTTCACAGTGAGAGCACTGAAACAGGCTGCCCAGGGAAGTTGTGGAGTCTCCTTCTCTGGACATGTTTCAAACTGCCTGGACAAGTTCCTGTGCGACTTGGTCTAGGTGATCCTGCTGTGTCAGGGGCATTGGCCTAGATGACCTTTTGAGGTCCCTTCCAATCCCTAAAGTTCTGTGATTGTGTGATTCTGTGACTAGAGGTAGAACTGTTCTGTAGAGATAATTCCTCTACTTGGTGCCTCAGGGGAAGGTGTAATGACCAGAGCACATCCGGAAGTTCCTAGGAAATCTACCACTTCACAGGAATTTTGCAGCCTGTACACATCAGATTAGATTTTCACCAGAGATCAAGCTGTGATTTGGGAAAGGGACTTTCACTGCAGGAAGGGCAAAGCCTACTTCAAGTCAACGTACTGCCTTCAGTCTTTGTGTCAAGAGCAGTTCTGAGCTTCTGGCTGCAGAGCTCTGGAAGGCCAAAAGGAACAAGATTGAATGACACAGAATTTGTAGGATTTGGGCGTTGGGGATTTTTTTTGTTTGTTTGTTTGTTTTGTTTGAGGTTTTTTTTGTTTTCCCCCTCACCCCAATTCATAAACTGATATTTTATCATGAAGGGTCAAGGAGGAAGGCAGGGGAAGCAAATCCATAGGAAAAGACATGAAGAGTGTAGCATTGCTTGTTAGCAAGTTGGGATGTTGATGGATGTACAGATGAAGAACTATGTTGTACCTGAGAACTTTAAATGTTGCTGATCCTGTCAGAACAAAACTGGATGCTTTTTTCCAGAAATCAGTGAGGAGTTTGCATGACCAAGGATTCAGTGGAAAAGGGAAAGAAAGAGCTTCAGGGTTTGCCACTTAGACTTAGTATAAAGACAAAAATACTAGGGAAGAACAAAGGCGGCTTTGTTCTGGGCCTTTTGATTTCTGTCTTTTCTTTCAAATTCAGCTATGCTGTAGAGTCAACACAACACCCTCCATGAGCTTATAGCAAAATGGGGTAACATACGTCATAACCATGTATTATTACACATTACCGTTACTATAAATATTGTAGCCAAGTAGGGACCTGTGTGGTTTGATCTAAAAAGCCACTACATGTCACAGTCCTTTTACTAAATAAAGACCCAGATTTGGATAGTACAATTTACAGCTTGTATCTTCTTTCTTGTTGGTAACCAGTGGCACACTACTGGAGTCCAGCAACTTAGCATCTCTCAGATGCAGCTCACCTCTCAGATGAACTACAGTGACAGTTCCTCAGCTGATGTGAAGTCATGTATTACTGCAAGGAACTGGCATCCAAGTTTTGAGAACACAATGAGCTACTTCACACTCTGTTCCAGGATGGCTCTATTATTTATTCTCAAGGTTTTCTAAAAAGTGATCTCAAAAGAAAAATTGTCTTTTAAAAGTGCAAGTATGATTGCAGAAGAGGGCTAATGATTTCATAGATATTTCTTCTTATCATGAGTTTTTAATACATTGTGATGGACCAAGGGAAGACACATACACTGGAATGAGTTGGAAGTAAAGGTCCCGGGACTAAGCTTTTGCTATTTGCAGAAAATTCAATTAATTTCTAATCATTACACTTTGGACTGTTCAGATTCCAGACTTAATTTTTTCTCCTCATAAAAACACATAACACTGACCTTGGCTTGAGCCTTGCAATTATTTATGACTATGCTGCCAAACTTGCTCATTAATACTTCACTGAAAGTCAGACAGATACACATTAGATTCATATTTGGAAAGCTGTTGTTCATGGTCTTCCAAAGGAAGCCTGTGATCTACTAACTGTCCAGGCACATGAGAATGGTAAGATCAAAGAAATATTTAATTGTGAAAGTTTACCATGAAATTCCATTCTCAGAAATCTGATGGTGACTGTTTTGGGTGCCAAAACACTAAAACTTGGCAAAGGTCGCAGAACATATCCATTACCCTGAGAGCTTCAACCTTCAGACTTGTTTCTGTTGTTATCTGTGATACATGGGCTGTGGAACAGACTGTCTCCCAGTCTGCAGAGCTGAATTCCATAACTCTCCAGGGAGCTCACTTCACTATTACAATGCCAGCATTTTTCCATCTGCTACGTCTAAAGAGAATTCAGTGTTCAAGTGTTTACCACATCTCCTTTTTTTTTTATGATCTGCCTCAGAAAACTCCACCCATCTCTAAATACCTATATCTCCCAGTATTGCCAAATACAACCAAAACAGTCCAGTCTCAGCAAGAAAAACGATACTGAACACAGTGTATATTCCAGCTGCAACTGTCATTATTTTCAGGGTGCCTAAGCTTAAAGATCCTATTAATAATCCAACATTCATATTGGCTGGAACCAAAGAACTGCCTGTGCCAATTACACTGACATGATACTGATAAATACTTGAGAGCCAGGCATGTCAAATAACTGGCTAGGTATTGCCAACACCCACCCACTGGTGTTCCAGTGCCTTGGCATCCAAGAGGAGAAAGACTCTGAGTAGTAAGTGAGAGAGCCTGCAGAGACTGCACACAAGTTTTTTTTTAGATATATAGTACCTGGGCAAATCTCAAAGACATTTCTGGAAAACAGCCCATGGCCTCTCTTAGTCAGTGCCCGGGTGAAAGGATAAGATTCCTGAAGACACATCCATCTACATTTATTACCATGACTTGAATGTTATGTAGAGAAACTGAAGCTTATATACACAGGCAGGTGTTGGTAGCTACTCTCGGTACACATGTCAGTGAAAAAATGGCCACAAAAGTAGAATCAATACTTGTACTACAGCCTCCAACATTGAAATGCTTTTATTTATTTAAAGATGGAGGTCTATGACCAGACACATGAACATGTAAGAAAAAAATGTGACATTCTTAAATTAAAGGAAAAAAATTCTTGAAGTGGTAAATCAGTTCTGAGACCCAGACAGCTAATTGTCCATTAAGATATCAAAAACCAGATTCTTCTTTTAATTTAATAGTCTTCTAGAAGAGAACCCAAGGAAATGCTAAGCATTACTCATGGTGCAACTACAGGACAGAGCTTTTGACTCATGACTCATCCAATAAAAGTGAAAGCAGTTCATAAGCAGAATCTGAAAAGTTTCAAAGCAGAAGATGAATTTACCTTAAAAAAAGCAAAATGCATTTCAGTAAGAAGAGGGGGAAAATAATCAGTTACAGGAAACATAGGGCAGTGGTTACAGCCCGTGAATGAAAATAAGCTAATAGTCTTGCTTCCCATAGCAAGGTTCATCACCTCCTGAAGCAACGGTGCATCAGGCTCCTCTACTCCCTTCAATGCAGTGATAGACTACATTGGCAGTAATAGTGGGGAGATGGGTTTCTTCTTCACAGGACTTGAATTTCAGGTTGATGTTAAGATATCTGCCCAAATCTACACGTGAGAGTGGAATGCTTAGTGCACAAGAAAAGAAAAGGCCACACACACAAAAAGTTTTTACAAAACTGTTTCATGGTTGACCACTGACAGGAGATGACTAGGAGTGTAATTCAGCAGGGAATAAGCATG
This sequence comes from Rhinopomastus cyanomelas, assembly GCA_013400115.1. Taxonomy (NCBI): domain Eukaryota; kingdom Metazoa; phylum Chordata; class Aves; order Bucerotiformes; family Rhinopomastidae; genus Rhinopomastus; species Rhinopomastus cyanomelas. Next base: position 21,102 of record VXBP01003210.1, on the reverse strand, counting down.
GAAGAAAATTTGTCATCAACTTTCACATCCTAGAACCCCTAAAACACTAGAAGGACAAAACAAAGTGAAAACTCAGAAGGAAAATTGTTGTTTGTAAAACATGTGCCACTTGTTCCCACAAGACCACCATGATTCAGAAGTGACTGTCATATAGTCACAGTATCATTAAGGTTGAATGGACTTCAGTGAGTTTCAGAAAAGGACATTCTCATGGGTCATACACATTACCAAAGATACAGTTAACTAAAATATTTTTTAAATCGAGTCTTACACCTCAAAACAGTTGCTACCTGTATCGACTTAGGGCATCACTGGAAGTCTGACTTCTGATTTTAACAGAACAACAACAGTTTTTAGGGTAACAGTGAATTGAATGGAAGATCTAGATGGGGCCTGGAGACCTTGATAAGGACAGACACATTAAAGCACCCAATAGCCCTGCCACTGACAGTGAGTCAAAAACATATTGTACATTTAAGAGTGAAGATTGACTGGGACCTTTCTAAAATTACATATACAAAATATCAACTGCTGCAAATAATTATTAGGTCATATACCCATAAAAGTCAATAAAAGATATTTTATTTCCTGCTTGTCTTACTTATTTAGGAACAGAGCCAATATTAGTCAGCAAACGTAGCTGCTTGCAAGCAAGAAGGCTTCAGTCGGTAAGGAAGGGAGGCAATTAAAGTGAGGGAAATCCAAAACGCCGTTCTACCTACCGATCATGCAATCTAAATTGTACTATTCGATTCATTAAAAATAAAGCTGTGAAACAAAGATGCCATATTTTATGCAACTTCTTGATTACCTTCCTGCCGAGAGAGCTTGTAATTTACAAGAAAGAGGACTTAAAGCTTTGAGTGCCTCTGACTTAATTCAGCACCCTGTATTGATGGTCCCATTTAGATCACTCCATTTTAGGCCCCTCTAAGGCATTAAAGGTATAACTTACTCACATCCATTTGGCTAATGATCCCCTATTGCTCTAAAGTAAATGACAGCTATTTACAGTAAATTATTCAATTAGATAGAGGGAAGTGCAGTATTCATTTTATATTGTTTGACACGGCAAAACAGAAGTGTGCAAGAAGGCAGGTGGGGCATTTTAATCTTTCAGAATCAACTGTTTAGTCCACAGCAAGAGAATAAACATACTCCACAATACTTGTCAGCATATGGTTTTCATTGTAAACATTCTAAGAGAGACTGAAGTGTTGCAACTCCAGATAATCCAATTCTGCGTTGTCCAATGGCTTCTGAAGTGGGCAAGGACACAGAGGAGGCTAGTTACAGCATCTTACAGGACTGCTTGATTTTAAGCACAACTTCAAGTAACAAGCAAAGTGACTTTGTTGTTTGTTCTTTTAAATAAAACAGATGCTAGCAGAGGACAAAATTTCCATTACAAATAAACTGAGGCATGAGCAATTCTACATCCTGCTTATTTGTAATGAGGTGTATACTAGAAAGCTCCTACTTCACTTTCAGAAACAGGACAGAATCTCCCAAGATGTTTGGACGGTGGTGTACCTTTAATTCATTACATCCCAGTAAAGGACAGCTCAGCTGCCCTCACAAATTAAAAGGGGGTTTCAGAAAAATAACCAAATAAAGGACAAGCTGGAAAAGTGCAGGCTGGGGCTAAAACAGCCTTGAGGGAGAACAATCACACTGCATGAACTCAAAATCACTCTTAGATTTTAAGAACTTTTCACACGTTGGTCTGTTCTTTTCCAGGTTCTGAAGGGTGTGCTGTCATGCATGAACACAGGCACATGACACAGTCCCCACCACGTATGTGCCAGCATGGCCACCACACCTGGAAAAAGGCTGAAGCCATGACGTTGATGTCACTTGTTAGACCCCTGCCACATAAAAGAAAATAAAGTTCTTCTTACTACAGATACGAACGTGACATCCAAGGTGCAGGAGCAGTTACTGTGCATCCTGAGCCTTCCAGCAGCCACACATCACACAGTTCTCAGACTTCATAGCATTTAATACAGAGGGGAAGGGAAAAAAAGGCAATTTGTCTAAGCCCTCCTGGCTAGCCCCTATTTTGGAGATTTCTCTCTTCTGCAATCCCAGAGTGCTCAGAACAAGTGCCAAGCGTCCCAAATAGAACATTTTCCTCTGGCTAACCTGCCAACACATTCAATTTTCTTTAGGCAGAGGGCCAAGTTCTGCAAGAAGAGCTTGGTTTAATGGGCGCTGCACTCACCTATGGCAGTAAGTTGCTGAGGGACTGCAAGATACACTCTACAGAAAACACAACTGCAGCCAGCATCTGCATTCAAAGGATACAACTCAATGCACTAAGTGGCTTTTTTTCTCACTGTTTCAGTTCTTCTAAGGTTTCTGGCACAAAGAGACCCTTCCTATTCTTAGTATGTATTCACTCAGTTCCATGAGCAAGGATTCGAGACAGGATGTTTGTAATGACAAATGTAGTCAAAAGACAAGCTTACTGCAACTGGACTCATTACGAACTTTGATTGATACCTACACTCCCAGAACATCTGGCCAGATTGTTCAGAAGACCTCCTACACACATAGCTCCAAGTTCCTAAAGAAGGTCTACATTTCAGTGGCTCCAGAGCCTATTTTCTGTAATTCTATACTTCTCGCCTGTTTTGCTAGCTACCTTCTCCCTTTTACGAAAAATGATCTTCCCCCCCCTTCAAAATCCTTGACAGTTTTCTAGCTGTGATAATACTGAGATAACAGGCAACAATACTGACTATGCCACCTTCTATGGACCCTCTCCCTAATTTCATCAGTCACAAGTTTAGGTTGAAAGAGGAGTATGCACAGGGGATTTTTAATGGAACTGAGCAGAAGGTAGAACAATTCCTGGAGGCTTCCCCAGTCTCACACGAGGTCAGCAGCTGTTGAATACATGCCTGTAGAAGTGGAAGCCCAGAAAACTTTTTCCGTTTTGTTCCCCAGCAGCCAGAGATCATCTTCTCACAAGATCTATGAAACTCATCTTTTTAACAGCTAGAAAGGAGAGAATGAAGAGCATTCAAATGTAAAGAGGGTGTAAGAAAATAGACACAAAAGAAAAAATCTCCACTTGCATTGAAAAGAGCCACGATGTAGTCAGAAACATGCACAATGAAGGTCCACCATGAAAAAGTCTCATCATATCCTACATTTATGGCTCAGTCCACAGCTTATGTTGAAGACAGTAAAACCCTAGCATGAGGCAACGCTTCAACATATGTCACCTTTTTCTTCTATTTTACTTACATATCTTTCAACCAGACAATTCACAATGGCTAAATTTTTTGTAAATCAACAGAATTTGGCATTTTTAAAAAATTCCTCTAATGTTAATTTCATTTAATGATTTCTGCAGAAGTGTTTAGAATCAAGGACATGTTGAGAACAACATTGAAAAATCTGGCACATTAAGACTTAAGTTTCTGGAATTCTAATCAGCTGCTGCTTTTTATTTTGTCCTTATTATTTATTTTGTCCCTTTTATTTATTTTTTCCTATTATTTGTTTTGTCCTGTTATTACGGTAATCTCCAGACCATTTTTATAGATGCTAAATTATCATCTGTGTTTTTTCCTTTAAGGGAAACTTATTGATGGTTTTTGTAACTTGTGTCAAAGTACAAATCCCAAGAGAAAAAAAACCAAAGTGGATATAAAAATCCCAAAGCTTATACTTCATAAGGTGGAAGGGTAACATCATTTCAGTGGCAAATCTCTTTCTAGAGAGATGAGTGTAAAGCTCTGCATCATGCTGACCACACACTGGTGTCCAAGAGTGCTGCTCAGCATGGCCATATTCTAATGTTTCTAGACAAATCCAGCTCTAACCTTTTATCTGTACCCAGTTCATGGAGGATCTTCTCAGGATTTGGAGCATTCTCATGGAGGATTTTCTCATGATAAGTGCCAATACTGTGTTTGTGTTAGATTGCCACTGTAATCCAGAGCTAGGGCTAGCAAGGCCTCTTTGCTGGTCAGCATGGGGACTTTGAGAAAGCAGGAAGGATGGAGTGGAACAACACTCATCAATCTCCTGGGTTTTGACTCCCACTCAGCTGCCAGAATTGCTTCTTTGACCTCTTCCAATGAGTTCGGCAGAGCAGCATCAGGCTCATGTCTGTTCAGACACCTTGGGAGCCATGGCAGGATGCTGAGCACTAGTCATTCAAAGCTAGGAGCAGCAGTGGAATGCCTGATGCACACAACTGTCAAAGCACACACCCACCTTTTCAGTTACGAGTACATGAAAATGTGAACCTAAAGCAGACTTTGGTTCAAAGACATGTTCCCATGAGTACTTGATAGAAAAAGCAAGAAAGGGAAAGCTGCCACACCACACACACCAAAAGTAATCCTACTTCAGCTGTGCTTTGGCAGAAAGCCTAGGCAGTAATGTGATTTTTCCCTTTAGCTAGCAAACAGATCTCATTCCCCTTTGCACTGGGCCCACATCCGTACGTTTAACTGGAGTTTCAGTATCAGCATTTATAGTTTTCATATGGTTACCATTCCTAAGGAAACCACTTCCTCAGGACAGACACAGCATATTTTCTTATTTTCATGTTGTTCTAGGTTGGGCAGAATGCTTGGAGAGTGTGGGAGAGACTGAAGGAAACACCACAAGGAATCGAAATCATACCTAGAAAAATCATAGGTAAGTGAGCTTCTGAAGAAACAATGGACCAAACACGCAAGATCCATTACAAAATCATAGAATCATTAGGGATTGGAAGGGACCTCAAGAGGTCAACTAGTCCAATCCCCCTGCCACAGCAGGATCACCTAGACCAAGTTGCACAGGAACTTGTCCAGGCGGGTCTTAAACATTTCCAGAAAAGAAGACTCCACAACCTCCCTAGGCAGCCCGTTCCAGTGCTCTGTTACCTTCACTGTGGAGAAGTTCCATCTCATGCTGATGTGGAACCTCCTATGTTTCAGCTTAAACCCATTGTCCCTTGTCCTATCATTACAGTATCACAGTAATGATAGGGTTGGAAAAGACCTTAAAGATCATCCAGTCCAACCTAAATCCAAATAAATCCAATAATCCTAACATCTAACATCCAGATCATCTAGATCATGCCACTCAGCACCTCATCCAGCCTAACCTTGAATACTTCCAGGGACGGTGACTCAACCACCT
>VXBP01003210.1:0-15009 GCA_013400115.1 Rhinopomastus cyanomelas | reverse complement strand
CATCCTGAAGACAGTGTACCCTGTTGTTGAAGACAGAGGCAAAGGAGGCATTAAGTACCTCAGCCTTATCCTCGTCTCTAGTTATTAAATTTCCCTCCATATCCAGTAAGGAGTGGAGGTTATTACTACCCCTCTTTTTTCCATTGATGCACTTGTAAAAGCTCTTCCTGTTGTCCTTAACAGAAGTGGCCAGCCTGAGTTCAAGTTGGGCTTTTGCCTCTCTAATTTTCCTCCTACACGACCTGACAATTCCATGATACGTGACTCAATTAGATGACACTGAGAAGAGCCTGGGTCCTTACTCCTGACACCCACACTTCATATTAAACATTACACATAAACATTAATGAGGTCACCCCTCAGTCTCCGTTTCTCCAAGCTAAAGAGACTCAGCTCCCTCAGCCTTTCCTCATCAGGGAGATGTTCCACTCCCTCCATCATCTCTGTGGCTCTCCAACAGTCCTGTGTCCTTCTTGAACTGAGGGGCCCAGAACTGGACACAATACTCCAGATGTGTATTTGTAATACAAGCCAGGATGCCGTTGGCCTTCTTGGCCACAAGGGCACATTGCTGGCTCATGGTCATCCTGATGTTCACCAGGACCCCCAGATCCTGTAGTTCTCCTACAGGAGTTCTCCTCTCCAACAGGTCAGTCCCCAACCTACACTGGTACCTGGGGTTGTTCTTTCTCAGATGCCAGACTGTATACTACTCTTGTTATATTTCATTACATTTCTTCCTGCCGATCTCTCCAGCATGTCTAGGTCCTGCTGAATGGCAGAAATCATGTTTCAAGCTTTCTGCCTTCCTTTTCCAAGTACAGTTATCACAACCATTCAGACTTTTCATGGTGGATTTTCAGGTTTATGTGTAAGCACTCTGTGTAGAGGGACTAAAGCAGCCAGACCACCTTCTTCACTACTAACATTTGCTTAGGTGCATCTAGCTCTGCTTTCCTAGGGAGCAGAGTGTGCTGGAGTGACTTTCCTCACCTGCCCTGCCTTGGATATAACACAACCTCCACAATGTAGGATTAAACTTGACATTTCAATATTAATTTTTGAAATAGCACTTCCAGAATCCAATAGACGTAAGCTCTTCAGGCTATGGGGCAAAAAGTGACAGTAAATATAATGTTCTTTAAAGCAAATATAACCCAAGTCCTCAGCTTGCCCTAGTATTAGGGCTACAGTCTCCCAGGAGCAGGTTTTTGCCTACCCTAATAGTTTACAAATCAAAGCATCAAACTGAAATTGATAAAGACACAAGTCCAAGAAACGCAAAAGCACAGGTTTCAGAGTGCCAGTGCTGTGGCAGGGATTGACATCAACCACTGCAGTTGCTTGCTCCATCACATGATGTAAGAACAATTTTTTTCAACACGTAACAAATACTGTCTCCAACAACCAACCAGCCACCCATCCCGAAACCTGTCACCTGGCCTGTAACAAACAGGAGTCAGAAAAAATGAAATACCAAAAAGGTCAGTGCACTGTTGGTACAGTCATTGCCTTCAAAATCCCTTGCATTTGGGCTGAACAGACACATTTAAATCCAATATGCAGTGTATGCTTGACAGTATAGCTCCTTTATAAGAATGATGCTGACATGTACAAATGTTTACAAATTACTCAGATCCTAATCCTTCGTAAGAGCTACTTCATTTGGAAAGACAAAAATATTAGAAACTTGTTTCCTGATTTTGAATGACATGTTGACCATTAACTGTGTTCAGAAGACAACAGGAGTACCACTGAAAAATGAATAGAGAACACATATGCAAGAATTTTTCTGTTATAAGAAAAACTGTTAGAAAATTTGTAGGGAGTAATCTTTGAGGGCTGGCTAGTGAGGAGCCTGGAGGACAAGTCAGTTGAGGAACAGCTGAGAGAACTGAGGCTGTTTAGTCTGGAGAAGAGGAGGCTGAAGGGAGCCCTTGTTGCTCTTTATAACTCCCTGAGAGTAGGTTGTATAGAAGTGGAAGTTGGTCTCTTCTCCCAACTCACTAGTGATAGAGCAAGAGGAAATGGCCTCAAGTTGCACCAGGAGAGGTTTAGATTGAACATTAAGAAAAATTCACTGAAAGAGTGGTCAAGTGTTGGAACAGTCTGTCCAGGAAAGCAGTACAGTCACCACTCCTGGAGGTGTTAAAAAACTGTGTAGATATAGCACTTGAAAACATGGTTTAGTGGGCATAGTGCTGTTGGGTTGATGGTTGGACTTGATGATCTTGGAGGTGTCTTCCAACATTAGGAATTTTATAACACGTGGAGAATCAACAGCTTCTGTTTTACTGGAGGACAGCATGGATGCCAATGAGAGATGGCACTAATGGAGCAGTGCCAGGTTACACCAGGTGAAAGTGTCACTCACTTCCCTTGCTTTAGAGAGCTAGACTCTATGAACACTGTGCTATGGTATTTTATACTCTGCTCCGGAGTAGGCAACGAACTAGAGTTCAACATGAGGAATGCAATGAACCAGCTCCAAGGAATTGCAGCACCTCTACGTACCACTTACACAGAAAACTCAGTTAAAAATGCTGCATTTCCTTTCTCATATAGGCTGGTCTTAGCTTGCTGCATAGGGTGATTCAGTGGAAACAAAAAGCTGTTTTTCTGAAGGATCAGAGGACAATCTAAAGCTCCATGATTCAGAAGTCGTCTTCAAGATAATTTAAATCTTGTAAATATTAAGAATTTCTCATGACTGAGCTAAAAAGTCATGTGTTGTCACTATTAACTAGGGTATATGAAAAATAATTTTTAAATCAAAATAATTTGAAGAGATGGATGTTCACAAAGCAGACAAATATTTAGCTGCTCTTCTGAAACTTTTTCAACTTCATCCCATAATTTTTAGGAACTATTTACTGAGAGCTTTGTGCTACAAAGAACTTTGATCACATAAAACATCAAACAAGTCAATCAGCTGCCATTTCATGATTAGTAAAACACCATGTTAACTATTACCATAATTAAAATAGTTTGACTTAAAGAAAAGGAAAGACAAGTATCCTTATTGCTATAAACAGATGCAACACTGATTTTTCAGTAAAAGACATATTTTGGTGTGTGTGTTCACCTCATCTTGCAAAAGTCCCAAGCATTTTTCAGCCCCCAAGATTTAAAACTAACCAGAAAACCCAAAAAATGAAAAATAAATCTTCCCTTTAAAAAACAGAAACAAAACCCCCTTTATTTTTGCATGCTACGCAACACAGAAAGGCTCACATTAAGCTTAGATCAAGTTCTCAAAACTACAAATCAAGAACCACAAAGCAGACAGCATACTCATGCAATATGGATGTGAAGTTCAATTTGTTTTTCACAGCATAGCAGCATAGCTTAGTCCTTAGATGTGGCATTTGCTTTTCTGTCTTTTAATCCATAATAATAACCAAGCAGACATTTAGCTCACAAATCTTTTTTTCGAGCTCTCTGTAGGACTGTTGAGTACTGCCCACTGCAGGCTTGCTGGGTTGCAGACCAGGAGAGTCCTGCACATGTACATTGTGTTTCTGTATTTCTGTGTGGAGTACACGCCGCTCCCAGAAACAAAAACCAAGCAACAAAAAACCAAACGCCCTACATATTGCTCAGGAGATTGCTACCTACGCAAGCGTGTTCCACTGGCTACCTCTTCAGTAATCTGAGCAAAGATGAACTATCAGAGTTAAGGTCACAGAATCACTCCAAGAGACGTTTAGCATTGTTGAATTACGAGGCTTACCAGCAAGGGGATGGACGGTGTACAGCCCTACTTGCTTGCTTTAGTTTTTCTTATTTCTACTTTATCCTACCAATTTGGATACCACTGGAATATCAGACATTAAACCAATGTCTTGGCTAACAGTTGACGTAATGCTTAAAGCAGACTCAGTTCCTTTTACTTCCACTGGAGGAATGAAAGCTGATATCATATTTTGATGCCAAAATGGAATTTTCAAAAGATAAATGAAGGGGCAAATTTAGCCCTTTTGGAAAATCTATGCAACCTCAAAATACTGCTGAGATCTGTGGTGTGATTAAGACAAGTATCATATTTTGGGGGCCACCTGGCTGGAAGAACATCAGTAAGGGTGTTCATTACCAAAAGATCACAGATTAATTGCTATATTTTTACTGTTATTCTTTAAGTAAAATTCTTTCTGAAATCATGCCCTCTTTAGTTTCTTCATTGGCTCAGTTTTCAGTACTGGAAACTGCTGAAGTCCATCTATATTTGGCTCATTAGCTGGAAAGACAGAGTACTGAAAGCTGGAACAATATCCTTCTGCCTGAATAGATTCCTTCTGCACTAAAAATCTGCTGCATTCTTCCGTCGGGCCAAAAGAGACCCTCAATCAATGCGTGAAAATCTGTTTTCGAAGAATGTCAGGAAATCTGCAAGCTACAGCAGTACACAATGGGCAGAGCTCCTGCTCCTGAATTGTGACAGCTCTGCCAGCCTTGGTCCAGGCTGAAAAGCAGCCGAAAAGCAGCCATAATGCACATATGTTGTTTTATTCTGAAAAGTCATTTGATGGTTACTAGCATTTAATTCAGGTAGTCTGTGCTAACAAAACCTTCTGAAAAACTCCTTACATACCATCACTTAAACAAAAGACAGTCATCCAACATTCCAACCACTCTAGGTTAGATGTAATCACTTCCCTTTCGTCATTTCTTGCTTTATACTCTCATCTTCCACTACCCTCAGCAAACACAGCTCCTGGTTGCCAAAATTTATGGGTGTACAAGACACACTCAGAAACATGTATTTTCTGGACTGGATAAGAACTCATAAAGTTCACAAGTATAACAGCTCTGAGAAAAATTCTCAGTCTATTTTATCCTCCACTGTGTGGACATAACTCTCAGTTAAAGGCCATTAGGGTAAATTGAATAACTTTTAAGATGTGAAAATTTGGCCAACACATTTTTTTAGTCAAATTAAATCTTCAGATATTGCAGCTGGCAAACTATTTGAAATGATAAAATATGAGACACAGCAATGTACTGTACAGGCCTCCTCAACTTTCATACTAGAAAAACAACGCATAGCAACCAAGCCTTTAGATGTGTGTGGCAATGAAGAAATAGCACCAAAAATGCATAATAGTAGGTCTTTCAGATGACAACATAGCTTCATGCAGAAACAATAGCACAAGTGGAGAGTATCTTGTGGGTAAGCTGAACGTGGGACAATCACATCACAGCTCAAAATCAGATAAATATTTGTTCATCATTTAGAAAAAAAGAAAAACAGGGGATGGCAAATTGAGGCTGCTGTTGGTTACAGGTGAGTTTGCCTCATTCTTTACCAGTCCCTCAATGAAATTCTGCAAAGACTGTCCTTGTCAGTAACAAGGGATGATACAAGGGCTACACATCTGTCAGAAGGACAATGTTTTAACACATGAACAAGATGCCAGCACACTATATGGGTGATGCAGCATGGTGGCTGGCAAGAATCTGTCTTTTCATCACTCATACACCATATCTCAAAAACCAAAACACATTTAATCATTCCCATAGCTCTTCAAGTATTATCCTATAGAGAAATTATTTGCACAAACAGGTATTTTGACCATCCAAACTGAAAGCTCACACTATGAGTAGAAAGCCAGGTTCACAGGATAAAAACCACCATATGCAAGTGTATAAAATTGTCTCCCTCTCTTTAAATAAAATTCTAGTTAGCACGAGCCTTGCCTGCATACGCAAGTACGTCTGCATGACATGGGCTCACTGAGAGACGCTACCAAAAATTCACAGGTTCTAGTACTAGCCCACCTCATCTTCACTCTGAAGCAAATATCCAAAACCCATGCAAGACTAAGTTTCCTGTGCATAAGTTTGGAATTCATCATACATGAAACTTTTGATGATTTATTCCATTAATCTGAGATTCCCCCAAGCATGCAATCAACACAGGAGACATCCTGTTATTCCCATCCCAACATCCCATGGTTGGCCACATGCCATGTATCGGTGAGGCTGGCAACCCAAGTGCAGCTCTGTCACACATACAGTAGCCTTGGCACTTGGGAAGTGAAGCGTACTTGCAGAGATATGGTCAGGGTACTTTAAATGCAGTAGTGCAACACTTGGTGGGAGTTTCACACTTCAGGTAAGTGCACAGACAGCATGAGCACATGTACTTGGCCACAAAATCTCAGACAGATATATATTTATCTCATTTAAGTGCCCACGAAGAAATGTCATCTTTGTAAGCAACTGGCACAGCAGTGCTCAGAGAGAATTCCATCCCCCACTCACATCCCAAAGGAGTGATAAGGGCTCTCTAGAATACATACAACAGTCCACTATTGTAAGCCCTATTCATTAAGTGAACCTCCTGATAACTTGTCAGCACAAGTACTTCTTTTCCTCACCACAGGTACATCAGACCAGAGAATACTATCTTGATACTGTAACATTAAGAGAAAACAAAATCCCACAATAAAATCTCATAAATCATACCTTGCATTTGATCTAATTATACGGTTGTGTACCATTTCCATTGCCACTTTAAACTCTGGACATGGAATAAGCACAGCTGATTACACCCCTTATGCAACAAGAAATAAGTGCTTGCCAGCTGTACCAAACCATGTAAGGCTGTGTCATGGAAGAAGTCCTTAGCCATCCCAGTACCTCAAGCCACCAAACCGTTCGAACGGCATATTTGTTATAGTTCTGCCAATGCTAGCAAAAAATAACCAGTTATCTTGTATAACCCATTAATCAACATCTTTATGCAAAGTTCATCTGTTTTTTAAAATGTAGTGTGACAGATTAGCTCTACAAGAGTAGAAAGTTAAAACTTAAAAGGCTGCACCACAGTTAATTTACATGCCTAGTTAGTTTACTGGCAAAAAACAGGAGAATTTACGTGTGGCTCATGTAAGGCTAGGTTAAAATTGCATCTATTTTTGCAGCAGATCTTACACATTCATATCCATCAGTAAATACCCCTCAGTTTCCACAACAGATATCAAGAATGCCATGTATGAGAAACCAGACAATGACGAATCCCCTATCTTCCCACTTGCAGTGTGTCATATGCAGATTGACTATTGCCTGAAAAAATAAATATCAAGCCTCTGACAAAAAGGTGAAATAGGGATTTATTCTGGCTTTGCTTTTAGGTACCACGTATTTGAGTTTCAGCTCTTCAAATTCTAGAAAGCCAAAGAGCAAATCAAGACAAACAAATACCAACACAGCACAGCTTCCCCACGTTTGGCACTACCAATCTGTTTTAGCAATTCCTGTAGGAAGTGGTTTTCTTAAACATCTGTTTTAATCTCAGAGTTTGAGACACACTGATGGCCCTTCTTGATTCTTTGTTCTCATGGATAGAAGGGGGAAGGGAGGACAAGTGGCTTTGCTAGTGAAAACCCTGGGTATAGTAGCCCAACATTTGTGGGGCAGTGTGGCATGGCAGATAACCAGAAGGGCTATCACCCCGTAATATTGAAAACTGTGTACTTGGCTCCCTCCCTGAAATGTTTATGCACCAATGCACACAGCATGGGCAATACACAGGGGGAGCTGGAGGCCGCTGTACAGCAGGAAGACTACGATATTTTAGCTATCGCAGAAACCTGGTGGGATGGCTCTCACAACTGGAGCGCTGTTATTGATGGCTATCAACTTTTCAGAAAGGACAGGCAAGGAAGAAGTGTAGCCCTCTATGTTAGAGAGATATATGAAGCCATACAAATGAATGCAGGTGAGGATAGAGTTGAGTCATTGTGGGTAAGAATTAGGTGTAAAGCAAGCAAAAGAAATACTGTGGTGAGAGTCTGTTATAGACCATTCCACCAGGATAAGGAAACAGATTAAATATTTTACAGGTAGCTGTGAGAAGTTTCACAGTCACTGCCTCTTGTCCTCATAGGAGACTTCTGTTTTCCTGATGTCTGCTGGAAATATAACACAGCAGAGAGAGAACAGTCCCAGAGGTTTCTGGAGTGTGTGGAAGAGAAATTCCTGACACAACTGATGAGGAGTCAACCAGGGAAGGTGCCCCCTTGGACCTGCTTCTTGTAAGGTAGGGTAGATGGTTGGACATGATGATTCCAGGGGGCTTTTTCTAATCAGAATGATTCTGTGATTCATTTGTGCCCACAAGTAAACGAGTTTGAGTACTAACTAATTTATTTTTGCTGCAATTTACATTATATTTACCCTCCTACATGTAAGTATAAATCACTTTAAAATGAAGAGCTGGTCTAAAGTCTTCCGAGGAGGAGCACTAGAGGAGGAGCATGGTGCAGTGAACCAAATTGCCTATTTGGACACTTATGAGTGGCTCCATCAGAACACTTATCACAGAAACTCCCAAAAACCTTTCCCTACACTCACCACACCACAGTATGAGATGTGCCGCAGCCGTTTCCTCTTTCTGAAGATGCACATAACTGTGGTATCAGATAATGCAGTGAGCACTGGGAAATGGTAACTTTTGAAATGGAAAAATGATAGTTTTCACAGTAATTGCAAGCCAGCATAACTGCCAGGTTTACTTAACCGCGAGACAGAACAAAGACTGGCCCTGGATCGAAGCTATTGGACTGCACAATCAAAGCAAAAATTTAAAAAGTCTTTGTCGTAAACATACTTTCTGGTTCCATTGGAAAGCAAGAAGCAGCTCAGCCTCAATCAGTTGGAGATTGAGCCAAACTACAGGTCTCCTCTCCACAAAGACTCTGGTCAGTATCCTTTGTGCTGCTCTGGACAGCGGTGGGAACAGAAGTAAGAGGGGAACAAGCACCAGCTTGGAATTTTCTTTCCAAAAGTAGCAGCCACGTCTAAGGGAATCAGACATTGCTTCACAGAGTTTGGCACTGGAATTATGACCCCATCTCCACTGATGGGAACTGGTTAGAGAATCGGATCCATAGCAAGTAATGAACGGATTGATTTGGCACATAAAGCTGTACTTCGTTGTTTCCTCAAAACCTAGAGTTGTAGCTACTTATATGTAGTCTATACAGTAACTAAAAGAAAGCAATTGGGTTAATGAAACCTGAAAGATAACTTTCATGGCACTGTGATGCATCAGGTACCTTCTTAAAGCAGCATTTTTCTCCTCTTTAGCAAAATTTCCCCTTTTGCATCCCCATCTCATTTTCTTCAAATTACCAATTACCTTGTCCCCATTCCTTCAATGTATCTGGAGCTGCCTAGACAGTGGGGGAGGGTGAGTAAAGAGAGAGAGAACCAAAAAGTATTTTAAGCTGAAAAAAATCGAGTACATTTTTAACAGGGAAACTTGAGGCAGTGTGACAAGCTCTGTACATATTATCCTTTTAGAAGAACTTGTCTCCCCTAGCTAGTTCACCGTTCTTGTTACTAAAAAATACAATAAATTAGTTCTAGCTCCTTACTCTTTCCCCCCTCCTTCCTGACACACTGTATTTGCTTTTGAAAGGATCTGGGAGGTCTGAGCCTTTCCCATACCTGGTGTGCTCACTGTTACACAGGCCTTTCACTGAGGGGACATAAACGGTGCTCGAAGCAATAATGGTGTGAAACAAGATTCTAAAGGAACAGTTTATTCACACCCTAAGAATTGCTTCACTTATTTTCCATAGAAACAGATCTGATTAATGTTTCTAGTTTCAAAGCCCATTAAAGCAGTTTGCCTTTGATAGTGATTCACAGCACTATACAAGGTTTTAGGTTTATTTATAGTAAGTTTTATTTACTATTATTTTGTGATGTAGCTTCTTGTGCTCAGGTTTGGAATATGGCAAATAAAATTTTGCTGAAAAGAGACAAATAATGAGACTGCCACGAGTAATCCATCTTCCTAACTGGATCCAAAAAAAATGCAGGATTTGAGAGGAAAAAAAGATGGAATTCTCTCAACTGATGTATCATCAGGTGCGGGAGCTCCCAGCCAGAATCAGAAAGGCAGAAACAGTGAAGGGGCCCTGATGAGTTGCAGGCTCTTCTTCTGCCTGAGGTTCAGGCACACAGGCCAGCCTTTCCATGGAAATAGCTCCAAAATCTGTCACCTGGCATTTGGGAAATAACTCCGCTCTAGGAAAGTGCACATGTTATAAGCACCATGCTTACGGGGTGTGCTTATCCATGGAAATGCCCAGAAAATAAGAGGAGTATTCTTAAATCAAACAATATTACAGGGATCACGTCCTGTCACAAGGTCATTTTTCTGTGCAGGGATGGTTTGTGATGAGAGATGGAATGACAGAGCGCTAGTTCATAAACTGCTCTTGACACTCCAGGGTGGGTGTCAAGGCCTTCCCTGAAGGAAGTTCCAGTTACAATGTTCCAGTTTAAAGTTAAAAGTTGCAGTTACAAAGGGAGGAACTGCCTTTACTTTATGCATGTTATGAGGGATATGTAGGAGTCTGAAGTCCTAGCATTTCTTCCACCTCTAGAGCAGCAATTTTGGTTTCCTTTTCTGTCTTAAAATAATTTCATATAGACAATTAATTGAGATACTTTGTAAAGAAAGGATTGTGCACTTTGTTACTGTACTAACAGTCAACAGAAGAGAGTTTACTCATCAGCCTGAGAGCATCCTTCCACTTTTGGCTTCAGTTAGGACAGTAATTCTGCTAGAATGAGAGTCTCCAAAGTGACAACCAGCATGTTTCTGTCAAGCTTCACTGATCTGGCTTGTTATCTTGCTCAGATCAGCATGAAGATTAAGTCAGGGGTTCAATTTTCTCATCATATGAAGGGAGTATGCAGGACTCAGAAGCCCTAAAAATTTCAAACATCAAATGTAGGGATCCTCCATCTGTCCTCCCTATTTCACATATTTGTCCTATTTGTGTTTAAAACCAAAATGTAGCAGAGGCATGTTCACCACTATTGCCAAACTGGTTTGCCCTTTCTGCACTTCATTGTGAACAAGCAGTGCTCACAGGTTAGCAAAGGGCTCCACAGTAGCCCTGGCAATTTACAGCATCTCTTCTCTCTGCTTTCACATCCATACAGAGCAATCACCAGGACACTCAGACCACAAAAAGGACTTTATTTTGTCACATTGCCACCCTTTAACACCAACAACACACTCACCAGCACTACAATTTACTGTTACATCACTTTGGACCTGTTTTTAGTACCCAGTGCTGTTTCGTTACTGACCTTCTGCAACATGCCTCGGGTCCTGCAGGGTATTATCAGAATAATGGCATAAGTTCTAACTTTTGCTGGAGCTGAACAGTTCCAGCACAAGATAATCCTCACTACACACAGCTATTCCGAAGGTCTCCGTGGGAAGCTGTACTTGGTTTTAGATTGACAGACAGTGGGGGGTTGGTGGCATTGTAGACACACAAAAAGAAAAAACAGGTATGGGGGACCTTAAGGAAAGGACAGGAGAAGAATACCAAAAGCTTAAGGACTTTACAGCACCTGAAACAATCTCTCATAGGTATTGGCTGTATCAATCCAAACACACACGCGGGAACATATTTTCCACTCTCATAGCAACTATAAGACAAGCTCCATTTTTTGTGTTTTGGTTGTTTTCTGGGTTTTTTTTATTTTGGTTATTTTTGTACTTCCTTGCCCCACAAAAAGCAGCAAACACTCACACCTATATCTAGTTGTGCAGAACAAAACAAAAATCAAAACATTCTCCCACCTTCCAAAGCACAGAAAACCAACCTCTAAGTGAGCAGCAACGTGAATTTGCATGCCTCCTATGAAATCTCAGTAGCAGGGGTAATGACAACCACACCTCAATCGTTCAACTGTCAAAGTTAAACAGATTCAGGAGATACAAAATTTTCTAATCAAATTCCAGATTTCAGAGCCAGTTAATTGGTTCTCCATTTGTAGAGAAGAAAAACCTAGCAATGATACCTTAGGACTCTTTACTAGGAAGCAAGTTTTAAGTTCATTCCTGTTTCAAAGGCATTACCCGCTTCAAAATGACAGCTTGGATCAAAAAAGCAGTGATTTACGCATCTTAGCCATGTCACCTGCAATGGACTGTCCAGAAGCTGGGATTTGGAACTGTTTGTTTTCTTGCAGTAACTTTCTCCAGCAGTCCTACTTCTTTGCACAGATGGTACCCTTGCAGCAGGACTCTCAAGACCAGCAAATTTAGTGACTGCAATGGGTGCTTTTCTGAAGAACACACCTAGGGCAGGGAAATGCAGTCTTAAATTCACTGAACCAGTTAACGCTTAAAACACAGAGCAGAGAACTGCAATTGTCTGGCCAGGAAAGATTTTTCACAACTGATCGTAGAAAACCTGATTTGACTGACAAGGGTAAGGTGATGTTCCGGCCAAGGAAGTTGCAAGTATTTTAAATGAGGTAGTTTGAGGATGCTGATGTTTATATCTGCTCTTCAGAGTTTTTTTGTCATGTCCAAGATTATAAGACTCTAAACCTGTTTCTAAACAGATCATTAAATGCTAAGAAGGAGAGCTTTTTTTTTCTTTTCCAATTCATATATGGAGACTATACAGTAGTAAAATCTCTCTAGGACAACACATTGTAGAGGACTCATTGCATGTGAAATGTGCTGGATCATGCTACAGCTTCTTGCTCTGGACAGAGACTGTCACAGGGGGCTCTAAGTAACATAAAGTTTGTGTTCATAAATCACGAGTTGTTTAAGCATTAACAAGTGTTCAATTGCCCAGTTTCAACACTCTTGGAGCACACTGAGTAAAGTGCAGAGCCTCAGACAGGTACTGTTGTAGTGTGATCCTAACACAAGGCTACATTGCATTTTTCCTGACTAGTAGCTGTGTTCACACCCACTGGGAGTGACAGGGACCATGTTTTATCAAAGATGAAATCTGAACTCTTTTGAGTTGCCTCTTGGCCAAATACAACAGCAAGTGATTACACCAACGCTACCAATTTCTTGCTCCTTCTATGACCAGGTGGCCTGCTTGGTGGATGAAGGGAAAGTTGACGATTCAGACTTCAGCAAAGCATCTGACACAGTCTCCCACAGCAATCTCCTAGAGAAGCTGGCAGCTCACACTTAGACAGGTGGTCTCTTTGCTGGGCAAAAAACTGGTTGAATGGCCAAGCACAGAGTTGTGTTGAATGGAGTGAAATTGAGTTGGCAGCCAGTCACAAGCTGTTCTCCAGGGCTCAGCATTGGGGTCAGCCTTGTTCCACATCTTTATCAATGGTCTGGATGAGGGGATCGAGTGCATCCTCAGCAAGTTTGTAGATTACACCAAATTGGACGGGTGTGTCGATCTGTTTGAGGACAGGAGATCTCTGCAGAGGGTCCTGGACAGGCTGGATCAATGGACAGAGATCAGTTGTGTGAGGTTTAACAAGTCTAAGTGCCAGATCCTGCACTTGGGCCACAAAAACTCCCTGCAGGTTTGGGGAAGAGTGGCTGGAGAAATGCTCATTGGAAAAGGATCTGGGGGTGTTGACTGACAGCGGCTGAACATGAGCCAGTGTGTGTCCTGGTGTAGCGGGTTGAAATTCAAAGTGCTTTGCTCCCGGGTTTTCGGCACCAATTTTGTGGTGGGTTCAAGACCACAATTCAATATCAAAGAAAGGAAAGCAAAGCAGTGAGGTCTCAATGGCATCTCTGATAAAATTCACCAGACAACTGANCGTGGCGGCCCAGTCACAGGGCCCCAGCCGCGTGCGGGGTCCAACATGGAGACCGACCATATGGCGTCAGCAGGGCCGCGCCCCCCCACACTCCACACGTGGCCGAGAGGGTCTTCCAGATCTCCTCTCCTCTCCCTCCCCTGTCTCAGCTCCAGGGGGAAGAGGAGTAGCCCAGCTCACCAATGCTAAAGGCTGTCCGTGGTGGGGGGTCGTGATGGCATTTCTGCACCAGTCTTGCTTCTCCAGTCCGGAACACACGAAGGAGTTCTCCCCCAAAACTTAAAGCACCCCCAGTCTTCCTCAGCAGCAGAAAAGGACAAACAGCATCTCTTCCTGCTGACCAGTCTCTCCGAAATGGCAACGAGCAGTCACATAGCCCTGGTCACGTGCGGGATCCAAGATGGAGACCGATTGCATGGCTGTATCAACAGAGCCACCCCAAACACTCTGCACTTGACTAAGAGGGTTTCCAAGACTCTCTCCTCTCTTCTCCTGTCTCAGCTCCAGGAGAAAGAGGGATACCCCAGCTCACCACAATGCTGAAGGGCTGTTCTGTGGGGGGGGGTGGTTTCACTAAAATCTTGCTTCCCAGTCCACGGCCAGGATCGTGTGGAGTCAGGTCCGGGCCGAGAGCAGAAGAGCTGTGCAGATCTGGGGGGGCACAGCAGCGTGAATCAGGGTCTTCCCAAGATCACTGAAAAACCGCAGCAAACCACATCAGATCCAGGCCGGGGAGAACTGTGCAAACCGGACCGTCTCCTTTTCCACGGCAGCGGCACCACTGGACAGCCCGTGGCAAAAAATCACAGCTGACGCCGGGCCGGGGAGAGCTATAGGTGCATCTCCAAACCACGACAAATCCGCACCACTGGAAGCCACAGCAAAATCACAGCTGGCATTTTGGCCGGGGGAGCTACGCAAACCGATGCGTCTGCTTTTCCCGCGGCAGTGGCGGCAGCACTGGAAAACTGTGGCCATGCCGTATTCCCCACCCCCCCCAAACAGTCCCGAGAACAGGCGTTGCGGGGGGCACTCAGCTGAGAGCCTGCAACCCGAGAGACCAAACAGCCCGCTCTGCTTTTTATAGGCTGACCTAGCCATGCACTTCCAGGGCAGGTCCTGGGATAGTGTCACCTTCCCCCAGGACAGGTTCCTGGTAGGGGAGGGATCCTCTAAAAGCAACACAACAACTTCTCTTTTGTTCTTCATGAAAGCACAACTTCTGCACTTCTGAAAATTCTAGTAATTTTCAAACTGCAACACACTTACATATAGACTTCTATTTAAACACATTTCATTCTAGTTCTCTTTAAAATGAAGTCAACCATCTTTAAATTTTAATAAATAGCTTTGTCTCATTAGGCTTATTACAGGCTGGTAGGGATGAGATTGATAAAAGGGCACCAGGGCAATTAAAAAGGAATTTAAGGC